>OVAN01002444.1:0-33479 GCA_900406275.1 Anastatica hierochuntica
TTTTCCTCGCAAAATTCTCTCGCAAATTGCGTGTTTTCTTGTAGTGATAAGTGATATGGGTTTCTCCACTTATTGCCAATTGGTTTGAGTTGGAAGTCCATGTAACTTAACATGGTATCAGAGTCCATATCCAAACAATTCAACCCGATCCAATCGATTTGACCCAAAGTTGGTCTATCAATCTATACCCAAACATCGGAAGCCTATGTAACTTAACACCCTATCCCACACCAAGAAAACAACAATTTTCATAGACGAGAATGCAAAGAAAGATCCAACGCTAAAGACTTCGTTCACAGATTGCCACAAGGCTTACTTAGCCGTAGCGGCTGCTATCAAAACCTCAAATTTGAAGCTAAAGCTATCTCCGGCCACGGCACTCCATGTATACAAACTGATGTGTTTTTGAAATATTTTTCGTAAACATTTTGGACTAGTTTCTCATAAAATACTATTATATTAGAGGAAAAATTTATAGTAGACTAGGGTTCGTGTTTCGAAGTGTCGTCGGAAGATTAGGGTTTGTATTTTTGGTGTCGTCGAATCCCTTACTTATCCAGAAACAGTCGATGTTTTGGTTTAGCATAAAATTGCTAGCAGTTTATTGCCTTAACCTCTTGTTTTTATGACTTTTTTGGTCTTTTTTGGATCTTAAAAAACTCCATTCTTATATATATATATATATATAGTAGGCTAGATTCATGTTATACTACACCATATATCAAAATTATGAATTATAAAAAGATTTATGGATCTCACCAAATTGGTGAAAAGTCTTAGTTTTTGGTTAAAATTTGTTACTCCTCAAAATATGAAAGGACTAAAAGTAATAATATTTTTGTTCTCATCCATTTTATTTCTTTATTTTCATTTATTTCATTCGTTTTTATTGGACTAGTTACTTTTTCTCTAATTCATGTTTTCAATTATTAACCACCATTTACACTCATTTACAGTAATCTGATAGTACTATTTAGCTCCACATATTCCCTTCATTTTGTGGTAGAGGAGAGTCGAACTTTAATGACTCAACCATATCATGCTACAATTTCCTCGACTTACACCCACATTTGATTGTAAAAGTTTCAATGCGGAGGAAAATACATTGAAGTTTGGTTAGGTGATCAATTAATTATTTATTTAAATTATTGATAAAAATAGTGAAAGGTGAAAAAGATGGAGGAGAAAATGAAATCCTAATTTATAATTTGATGTGTTTACATCAAACCGGCAGAGCAATTAATTGAGTTGTGTCATGTTGTGGAAAGAGACAAAAGAGTAAGTGGTTTTGAAGCAAAGCTCCATAACAAAAAAATTGAGCATAAAAAGGAAAGAATTAATGCCATAAGCGGTGAGTTTTGGTAAGATAGCGAGAAGAAAATGACAAATTTGAATTCAATGGTTGGTTTTAAATTTCAACCTTATCCAATTTATTTTCAAATGAATCATATGTATGTCTCTATTTTGATCAATTTTGAAATTTATTGTTAATATCGCGAGATAAACCTAAAATACTTAAAATCGTTTAAAACAACCAAATAGAAAAAAAAACATCATTTAAGATTTTTTAATAATCGTGAAATAAATAGTTGTAAAACCCTAACACTTATATATATATCTTAAAGAAACCAATTTTCTAAACCGTACATATAACTTTTTCTTTTATTGATCAGAAGCCAGAAAGTTCAAAACCCGTGGATCTCTAATCCCTAAAACGAGGTCAGATCAGATAAAATACTCGTATTTGGCGAACTAACCCCTCCTAATGCAGCTCGAATCCAGGACCTCCTCATAAAATTTAGATTCCGCACATGTCAATCACAGTTAATCTTGACTACGATCCATCCACATTCAAGTCGGACTTCGTCCGACCTAACTGAATGTAATTCACTACCGGTACACATAAATTTAAGTCACTTCCAGAATTGACAAAATTCGAAACCAAGCTTTGTTTTCAAGATCATATTAGAATAAGTAAATATTTAGCAAATTAAGCAAATATCAATATTAGAACTAAATTAAGTTCATGATGGTCACTCACAAACGTGTCATAAACAAAACCCAAACTACTAGAAAAAGCTATCAACTAAAAGAAGAAATCATCATGTCTTGAAGTAGAAATAGTTACAAAAAGAGTCATGATACTAAAAAAAAAGAACAATGAAGATCTCTCTCTCTAACTATAGTTCTTGTCGGAACAAAAAATTAGGGTTTCTTACCAAGAGAGTTCTTATTATTATGCATCCATATTTTAAGCACTTGTCTTTTAACACCATTCTCTGCACAAAACTGTTCAACAGCCAAATCATCATGTTTCTGAATTCTCCAACCTAACCTCTCCGCGAAGGCTAACATCTTCTCCTTTTGCTCCGCCGTGAATTTCGTTCTAAACCTCTTAGTGGTTGTACCACCGCTGCTGCTTGGATTTGAAGTATCCTCCTCATCAACAGAAGCTACCGGTGGTCTATAAGGCTGCCCTGCCGCTGTCGCCGGAGATGTTAAATGAAGATATCTTGGCGGTTGCGGTTGCGGCAGGCGGTTGTAGTACGTTGGAACTCTGTGGGTGTTGATGGTTTCGGTTTCTTTGCGATGGAAGTTGCGGTGGCAGCCACAAGCTGCACACTTGAGAGCGTCGAGGGTACCTTCTTCGCCGCAAGGCATAAACTCGCCGCAACCGTCTACGGCGTGGCCGCCGATGTTAACGGCATGATTCTTTAAACACTCTCTATACTTTATCTTCCCTCCAAGGCTATTTCTCCTTCCTCCTCCGCCGCCGCCGCTTGATGTGGCTCCCTCGCCGCTATGAGAGTCGTAACCGCCGGGCGGGTTCACACCCGACATCTCCATTTCTTCTTCTTGCTCCTCAGGACTCATTATCTTTTTTCTTTGTTTCTTAATTCTTTAACATCATTAAGAAAAAGTATCCGTACACTTGAAGTCTAGCTTAAAAACTATTCTAGAGAGACCAATAATTCACGAGAGTATGAATACAAAATAGTGTAAAAAAAAAATTATCTAAAAATACGAGATTATTATTTTTTCTTTTTAATTTTTTTGGTCGGTAAACCGGTCCGGTGACCCTACCCTATTATCGGGAATTTATTCCTCACAAGCGAGGAGTCCAGATCACAACAGACCGATCTGGTAGCCCATAAACTCCGCATATGGAGTTAACTCGCATATCGCGAGTGTCGAGGTTCGATCCCGAAAAAGGTAAGCTGAGCACTCGGCCGATAGGCCATGAGCCTCTCTCTCTATTCTTCTTTTTAATTTAATACGAATGAAAAGATGAAATAGTGAAGATAAGAGAGAGAGATGATGATGAGGGTGTGGTCAACAATTCTCAAGCCTGATGCTTAATATAAGGGGAGCCTCAACTTTTTAAAGTTTTATTTATTGTATCATAATTCTCTTTTTAAATAAGATTTTTTTTAGCATAATTCTCATATATAGTTTCACCAAAAAAGAGAGACCCATAAATTATAGTTTGTAGAATATAAATAGTGTAACAAATTATAGTTATTATATAACAAGTACTATAATATTATAGTTTGTAGAATATAAATAGTGTATATATATATATCCAAAAAATTAACTAATGAATAACCTATTCAATTAATTCACCCTAACTTTTACCATTGAGGTTTCAATAGCTAGATAAACACTACAACCATTGTGGTTTAAGGATGAAGACTAGGTTTTGGAAACACATAGAAAATAAACATTAAAGATTGTAATAAAAATATGTCTAAAATAAAACTCAAAACTCAGATTTGAAGCAATATGGCAACAAAATAACCACAAGAATGGTTTGTGAATAAGGAAAAATTAAGATAAGTAGGGATTAATGTAGGGGACTATCTCATGTTGACAAAGAAGGAATCGGAGTTGATTGCGGAAATGGACAAAGACGAACGACCGGTTTGACGATTGAACAGTGATGATCCAAAAACAAAAATGTGATGTGATGTGATGTTGTCAGGAGAAAAAAGTTTTTGAATGTTGCAGAAACATCACGTGAATCTTTCTTTGGTTTTGTCTCTCCTACTTCTCCTCTTCCACACATAGTGAAAAAAATACTTACTATATAAGTACTATAACAATCTTTTTTTTTGTTTTGATTGACTACGAGGTTCAGTGCCCGTAGACCTCTAATTCTTAAGGCAGGAAACTAGGTAAGTTATTCGTATTTGGCAAGACAACTTCTCGCAACTTCTCGAATTAAAGAGGAGATTCTGGATTTGTTTTCTCTAGAGAATTATGAATAAGAAGTGTTTTTAATAGTGAAAACACTTACTTTTAATAGTGGTTATGACATATGTTGATCATCACCTCATGCGCATGCATGCATGCATTTACAAAGTTGATGAAATATTGAGGGAAGATGAAATTCTACTAAGGAAAATATTAAAGTTAGTATCTCTATCCAACATGCTTATCCTCACATAACTCTTCTCATCTCCAAAGTGCTTTCCACTTTTAGTTAAAATCTTCTTCTTCTCTCTCAAAAACCTCTCACAATCCGCAATGCCTTCTTCACACTTTAACCATGCAAAAGCTTGAACAAACCGCAAACCAAAAGATAAAGAAATCTTGTGTGCTATTATAAGATCATTTTACTTTGGTTTTTGTTTAAGTGTACCTGGTTGCGACTCAAAGACTTTGCCAAAGAAGTTGCAACGTTGAGAAGCGTACTTGGGAACATGGAAACGTTTACTATTCTTCACTGTTTGTTTCAATAGCTTCCACCTCTTAGACATAACATCAAAACTATGCTCAAAGAAAGATTTGTCCGTTTCATTCCCACAACTATCTGATACAACCTTTAGAACCTTGGCTGCTCGAAGCTGCGAGTCTTTTGAAACACCAATCGTATTGAGTTCTATGTACTCTGTCATTTTCTTCGCCGTCTCTTTGTCTTTCACCAAAGCCCATCTGCAAAATAAATAAACGAGGTAGATAGATATTTGGAATATGTAGCGGAAGCTAGATAGATATAAAGATTCTTATTTAGTCCGAGAAACATACTATTGAAGAAACACAAATATAAGCAAAAATGTGTAACCAAGAATGTACCCTATACGCAATCCTGCATGGCCAGTGCTCTTTGAGATAGTGAAGAGCATCACATCGTGATCAGCCATCGATGTTATCGGTGTATATTGTGGCCAGTAATAAGCCAAGTCATGGATCAATATACCTTCACTGCGATTCACTACTGATTCTCTCAAGAATCCATCAGGATTATTTGGAGATGTAACAACTTCTATATATGGACCTTCTTCTTTATACGCCTTTGCATCTCCTCTCCATCTATATAAACCGGACTTGAGGCAGTCTGTAATCAACGGGTAAGACTATAACCAAACCGGTTATTACATTTTACAATGATAAAATGTGCTAAACAAAATCAAGAAACTAGCTAGTAATCCATTACTCCATATTTAATGAAATATTTGCTCTTAAACATAACATGTCACAAAGACCATATAACATGCTCAAAGTGTGGAGCACGATGATTACATGCCTCGGTCCAGAACCTCCTAGTGAAAAAAATTTACAGATAGTTTTAAGGCGAATACTTACACTATAATAGGGTTTCGCTGAGACGACATTGATGGGACCAGAGTCGTCATCATCACGTGGTGAAAGAGCATAGAGAGCAGCTTGATACAATTGTGTTGAGCCAATGCCAACAACAATAAACCGGTCTTGAGTTACAGCGTTGCCAACAACTTTATGCACCCTGACAATCTCTTTTGCGAGCTTTGGTTCAAGAAACCAACAAAGATTGTTGTCGTTATCCGAAAAATAGCTAAGAGATTGCCATCCAGGTATCACCATTGTTGTCACATCTCCCATTTCTTGCCAATATCTTTCATACACTATTGGATCTCCACTGTTGTTTAACCATACACATGAAGGTTAATAATTAGCAGCACGTACATTATATGAGTACTTGAAATAATGAGAGCTCGTGAGAGTATAGAGAACATGAAACATCACATTCTTACATGGTCAAATAGATCATCAAACTAATAGTCCTTTAGATATTGTCTCGAAAGACAAAGAAATATATTTGATAAATATTGGATGTAGAAGCATAGAATCATGTCCACCAAAAAGGAACATCCACACATTATCTCCTTATAAAACATTCCACATATGAAACAAATATTAAAGAAAAGAAAAAAAATGTTATTCTCTTCTTTAATTTCATTAACAATAAGAATGGCCCATTTCCACCAATTTATTTTAGTTATAATTTATTACCAACATATAGAATTTCCCTAAAACAAAAGAAAACAAATGGACCACCATGATCAATACATGCAAATTTTTTTATTTTTATTTTTGAATTATATTCTTCAAGATTTGTTTTTGACGATTTATAAGAAAGTAAATAACAGAAATCAAATGTTCAAACTAGCGGCGTACGTTAAGGAACACAAGCATACACAGAACCAAGACATAGTTTTATAGTAACTTACAATTTTGAAGAATTGTTATAAGATGAGTCAATGAAAACCATCAAAACAATAAAATTTTGGGATAATGGAGATTTTTTCCTTTTAAAGATTCTAGATGATACGCCATTAATACCACATTTATTAATCTGACATTACCAAGAAAGAATAACACACAAGCAATCACAATTCCACCATAGTATACATTTAAACTTCTATAAATTAATATGTTAGGAAAAATATATATATTATTAATTTAAAGAGTTACTAATTTATCCACTGAAAAATTCAATTTTAGACCAAAAAAGTTATTTTATCGAATATTAATTTATTAAAGTTATACTGTAGCATTTTTTTGTAAACAAAATTCCATCATATTGACAAGATAAGAACTTTTCTTTATAAAATATATGCAATATAGAACATCAAAGAGGTATAAAAAAGAAAAGTAGAAACTTACAGTTTGAGATTGATAATTCTGTCTTCTTCTTCTTCTTTAAACTCTTTATAGTTGCAAGATTTTGAAGACAACAAAGAAGATCTTGAGGTTGTGGTAGATACCTCGTGGCTTATGCTAACATACGCCGTTTTATCCCATGATGACTCACCAAGTTCTTTGTCACCTTTCAAAATCTTTAGGATCAAGCTGAAGTTCACGGCCATTGAGAGGACAAACATATTCCTCCAAGATAGAAGATTCCTCGAAATCTCTCTCATTTTTTCTCTTCAAACTAAAGCATAGAACCATGAAAACAAATCAAAGAAGAAGAGAAGCCATAAACAAAAGTGAGATTGATAGTAAAAGAAAGAAACAAGTGGGTTTTTTCCCTTAATATAACTCTTAAAGAATCTCAAGAGATAAAGTTACAAAGTTGAAAAAAAGATTTATATATTCTTGGAGACAGATTCTAAACACTAACTTGTACATAATCAAAAGATGAAAAGCCAAAAACAAAAAGGTACCTTGTCAACTTGCAAAACAGAGGAATTTCAAATGAACAAAACTCGAATTAGCTTATGGAGAAAGGACTCCACAGAATGCTTTTATATGTAAGCTGAAAAATAAGAACTTTTGTGTAAATTTTCACATTGAGAAAAATATTGTGCGTGTGTGTGTGTGTTTTTGATTTTTTGAATGAAGACTTTTAGCAATTTGGCTTGTCACTCACTGAGTGTATTGAGGATCTCTGTTTACTACAAGACTGATGAGTGGCTATGTGTTTGTGTTATAACTCTTTTTAAGATTTATGTCACTTACTAAGTTTTCAAATCGAGTTAGGTTCATTGACTAATTTTGTCACAGACATGTGATATGTAATGTTTTAAGAGTAACATTATCTGTTTTAGTTACACTTGTGTTTAGTGAAAATTGCTTCATGTAAGTGTTAGTTGGCCCAGTGGGCCACAATTGTATTGGTAAGACTTATATATATATGGAAAATGTAAATGTATGAGAATATTATTGATGAAATATTTTTAATTTTTGTTTTGTTTTTGATATATATTTTTAAAAAAATTTGTTTATAACAAAAATGTTTCTAATTACCAAATCCATATTACTCTCCCAAACTGTCTAGATATGAAGCCAAATGATTATTTTAAAATAGAAGTGAACATATTAACTGAAATCGAAAAATCGAAAAATCGAAAAATCGAGAAAAAATGAATTAAACCGAAACAAAATATTTGAAATATTCGAAATATATCGAAAGAGTAAATAAAGTATTTTGGCTTAAATATGATTCTAAATTTCAAGAACCGAATAACCGAAAGCCCATGTTTTGTTTTGAGTAGTCGGATTAACTGATTTTTAGATCAACTAGGGGAAGGTTCCGCGCTACGCGCGGATTTGTGTTTGAGTTTTTACACTATATATTATTTAGAGGGTGAATTTTTGAAATAACAAAAAAACATTTGTTTAAGTTTTAGAAAAGTTTACATACACTCCATGAAAAGGGTGGGGGGGGGGAAATTGTTTGGAAGTGTTAGTTTGTATAATAGGGTTTTATTTTGGATGTTATGCCTAATTTTCTCTTCCTTAAAACAATATATATTAAATCAAAGTTCTTTTCATTTTTGCGAGTGATTGAAAAAAAGCTTGTTGTTTTGTATGCCTCCTCCAAAAAAAAACTCTAAAACGGCATGAAGTTTGGAGAACAGACAACCTGGTGTTGAAATCTGACGTGGCAAAAGGGGTGGGTCTCTCCTAAAATGCTGAGGTGGCATAGCTCAAAGTGGAGAATGACCTCCTTTTAATTAGTTAGATATATAAATGATCCATATGATGATTCACCTAATTTATCAGCTATTTTTTAAAATTTTTTTAGTTTAATCCTTTATATGTGAGCAGATTTTATTGGCTAATTATTATTTTATAAGGTTGAATTAGCAAATTACAAGAGAGGAAAATATAAACAAATAGGAGAAAAAAGAAAAAAAAAAGGTGAGTAAAAGAAACCTTGCAGCCCTGAACTTGGACGACGCCAACCAAATCCGTTGAACGTAAAGCTTCTTCCTTCACTTTGTTCGTCTTTTGATTTTTAGATCCTCTCTTCCTTTTCTCCTCTTTCATCTTCTTCCTTCTTCCTTAATCACTCTGGTGAACATCACGATCTTCCTCTCCTTCCTCCTCCTTCCTTTAGGATTCTCACAATATCTAGGGTTTGCGAAGGAAGCCTCAAATTTTGATTTTCCTTCTTTTTGAGTAATTTCTCTATATCGCTCTCTCTCTCTTTTTCATCGCTTTTATTATGAATCTCGCGGTTTAACGAAGGCGACGAGTGATTCGTTTACAGAATTGTTGAGTAGAATGTCTTGTGTGACCTTTGTTGAAGTCATTAGGCTGATTCACATTGGTTGATACGTTCGTATGTTTAGAAATGATTGAAATTTTTTTAAAAAATTTCGGAATTGGGTGATATGAATGTGGTAATTTAGCTTAGAACTACTTTTGATGTGTTGTTAAACGGTTTGATTTTCGAACATCGTCTGTAGCTGGCAATTGATATGTCTATGTTTATGCGAGTTCTTGTAACTTTGCATTTAGCTCAGTGGATATCTACATTGGATTTGTTTGTTTGGTTTCTGTCGATTGGTACTTGTATACTAACAAGAGATGCCAACGGGCCAAGTCAATTCCTTTATTATATCAATAGTTCTTCAGAGTCTTGTTGAGCTTGGAATTTCGGTTTTTTGAACTTGATTCTGCACGTACGTTGCAGGTTTCAAAGAGGCGCAGTTTGATCTTGTAGCCGTTTAATAATGACCTCTAGCACGACAGGAGATCGAAGGTTTCTACTCTTTGCTTTCTAGTTTATCTTTACCACGAGTTTTTTATTTGTGCAAATGGAATGGTTTCGTATCTTTGGGCCTCTTTTCACGATGCTTACATATATGATTTCTCGTTAGTCGTGGTCATTTCTTAATATGAATTACTAGATTTCAGTTTGCTGTGTTTTCCAACTACTGTTAAAATATAGAACCACTATTATGTGCCTGAGGTATAGAAGGAAAGCTTTGTGCATGACTTTTCATTCTTTGAAAGAACTTGCTTGCTTGATGGCCGTTCACTATGTATGTAAGAAGAATTTGGGACTTTTTTTATTTTGCATTACTTGTTAGTAGTGTATTATAATTGTATTCAACATGACTATTGATTTGGTACATCATCATTTGGGTTAAATGAGGATACAATTTTTAAATTATGAGCTGGCATTGTTTTTAATGAAGTTACTCCTTAAATGTGTAATCGTTTATTCTCATTTTCACTTAAAAGATTTGTATCGTCTGTTGTGGTCTCGGATCATTGCGTTTACAACAAATTACATTTGCTTGATAAATTAGCAGATGGGGTACTTCTACTACTACAAGAAGAAGTGGCATGACTATATTGGGAAAGGTTGCTGTTCCAAAACCGATTAACCTACCAAGCCAAAGGTATTTGATGAGCGCATGATCATGTTTAGTATTATATATCGCATGATTATGTTAAGTATTATATATTATGTACATATGTATATATATATTCTGTCGTTTCCTGAACTCTCTTCTGTACTCAAGGTTAGAGAATCAAGGCCTTGACCCCAATGTGGAAATTGTTCCAAAGTAAGTTTCTACCTGTTTCATATGATATTTCTCTCATTCTTTCTCGTCCTTAAGATCTAGAGGATTTAATTTTCTTCTGGACATCTATTGTAGGGGAACCCTTAGTTGGGGCAGTAAATCATCACTAAATGCTTGGGGGACATCATCATTATCACCACGAACTGAAAGTGGCCCTGGTTCACCAAGCCACCTCAGTAATCGTCCTTCTTCTGGTGGAAGTGTCACTCGACCTTCAACTGCTGATAGTGACAGAGTTCACGAGTCTTCTTCTCTTGCATGGGATTCAAACTCTCGGCCTTCATCAGCTTCCGGGGTGTTTCCATCTAATCAGGCATCAGGTGCACTACAGCGTCCACATAGTGCAGACACAAGACCTGGAAGTTCCCAGTTATCTCGATTTGCTGAAGCCGTGACAGAGACTTCTACGACACGGGGTCAACATGTGGCAGCAGAGAAGTTGGTATGGTTCTACCGGTTAAATTAGTGTCTATTTTAATCTGACTAAGCTAAGCATCAGGATTCAGGGTTATCCTTTTTTGTCGCAACAAACGCATAACAAATTCTTAAGTTTCTGAGCAGTTAATGGTAGTAACTTTTTATCCCATAGATTTTTAATTGCTCGATATATCATTAGTGTTTGCTGTGGGAACAGAGATTAGGATGCTGCATTTGTCATATTTTTAGAGCAGTAATTGTTTCTCGTAGAGAAATTGTTTGTATTGCATAAGATGATCTGGAAACTTATTGGCACATGTTCTCCAGTAAGCAAGCCTGGAATTCTGGTTGGAAAAATAGAATTTGATGGAAGAGATTTCATGATCAGTGAACAAACTCCATGCCTTAGGTCTTTTTTGTGGGATAGCTGTGTACAATTTATCCAATGTTGTATTACCTACGATGAAATTTGTCTTCACTCTATGAGATTTCTCACTGTTTTGTACAGGGAGTTGCTTCAACAAAGAATGACGGGTTTTCTTTGACTTCCAGAGATTTTCCTTCCCTTGGTGCTGAGAAAGAAAGTTCTGAAAAGAGCACAGGACCACAAGGTATAATCTCTAAACAGTAAAAATGATTATGTCATCCGTGCGTTACAGTACCCTCATTTCAGAACAGTTCTCTGTGATCTTTTCCAAAAAATACAATCAGCAATTTCTACATAAGTGAGGAGAAAATAAAATGTTTCAGTTTGTACTGGTTTCTGTCTTATACTCGTCTTTTTTACTTCTAGATAGGTGACATTAGCGCAGACAGGTCTATTTCGCAAATTAGACTTTTAAATGCAATACTGTTGCGTAAACTAGGTATTCGACGAGGTTAAAACTTTTTGGGCTGGCTTTTCTTGCTTTCTGTTGCATGTTGGTTGAACACGTATACGATCTTGGATGTCTTGTAAGATGTGCCCCTTGAGGGTCCTAGGATCACCTAGACCTAATTTCATGTGATTTTATGAAGTGGATACGTCTATAAATGGCTCTTAGAAACTACAAATTTGCAGATGCTGGACCTCATGCTCGCCCTGCATCTTCGTCTGGAAGACATGTGGAAGAACGAGGTGAGTATTGCTCAAAAAGGTTCTTTCTTTCAAACCTCTTTTTCTATGTTTTGGGAAATATACAAATGTTGGCATCTCAGCTCAACAGTTGCTTATGTTTAGAATTGTCTTTTATGAGAGAGTTATGTTACCCTCACATGTTTTCATGTGAATTCTTCCTACTGCATTTTCCCCCTTACAGCTTTTTATCTGAGTATATCTTGTGATTTTTTTTAGTTCAAATATAGCTTGTCTTTTATCTGCAGAAGCTAATGTACAGATTGGAGATGCCAGTGCATGGAGAAGAGATAATCAACCATACTGTGATGATGCACCTAGAGATTGTAGAGAGCAAGGGCCATTGGACTCCCACGGTTCACAATCTTATCCTAACGCTAACTTTCCTCATCAATATGATGCTTGGCGCGGTCCTCCAGTAAATAATCGTCAAGGTGGTGGCTGGTACAGAGGGAACCACCCATATGGTGCCCCAATGGGTCCTGGAGGTTTTCACATGGATCCTTTCCCAATTTATCCTACACAAGTTCCACCTATTCCTGGACATGGGGCTGGTCCGAGGGGTAATCACGCTACTCATGAAAAGATGTTCAGACGTCCAATGCTCGACTCGTATAGCCACCCAAGGATGCAGACTAGGCCTGGGTTTTATCTTGGTCCAATGCCATACGAAGGCTACTATGGCCCTCCAATGGGGTACGACACTCCCGGCAACAGAGACATGCCTTTTGCAGTTGGGCCTGTTGGTCCTCATGTTTATAACAAGCCCTCTGGCCAAGGTGGATATGACACGCCTGGTAGCTCAGTGGCTTTGGAACAGAATGAGCCACCACATTCTCAAGAAACACAAAGGCAATACAAGGTTCTCTTAAAGCCCCAAGATGGGAGGTTTGGGGAAGATAAACCAAGGCGTGAAGACTTTTTAGGAAATAGGTTCCCGAATGCAGAGAAGGTAGCTCAACAGATGCAAACTTCGAAAAATGACGCGAGAGAAAATAGCAATGAGGCAAGTGGTGAGGTGCAACCAAACAAGGCAGAAAATGCTGCCCCCCAAGATCCCAGTTTGATTCAGAAATTAGAGGGCTTAAATGCAAAAGGTAGAACTAATGATGGTTGGCAAAAGCCCTCATCTTTTGTCAATAAAGATGAGGAAGAAAGCAACACACGTACAGTCAATTCTGGGAACTCTGAAAACAAAATTTCAGCAAGAAATCCTCGAACTGGTCACGCAAGTGATAGTAAGAACTCGTTACCCTATAAACAAGGTGGTCCTGCCACAAACAAAAACGCTGAGCTGACAGCTATTAGCGGATCCAGGTCAGTCATCATCTGTCAATAGCGCTTATGCCAGTTATGCCATCCTTTACGTTGGGAATATTTTGATGTTAGTACCTACAGGAGATCCAGTCAACAAACTCAGACGAAACAAAGAGTGAACAGCGAAGTGAATGATGGTTGGCGCAAGACAACTATCATGTCAGGGTCCTTCCATGCAACATCAGCCTCAAACCCAGAAAGCTTTCCCGAGGTTAATGTAGGTGACTCTTTGGATTCCATCAGGAAGCCTGGGCCTGGGATATTGGCAGACCCAAACGACAAGCAGGTATAAACTTCATTGTTGTTTTCCTTATTCGTACTTGTTGGGTTTGACAAAGTGTTTTGACATGTTCTCTTAAAGCGTTCTACAATGAGAGAGTTGGCCAGGCAGCGTGCTCAACAGAGGCAGAGAGAGGAGGAAGAAAGAGCTAGAGATCAGAGGGCTAAGGCTCTTGCAAAACTAGAAGAGTTGAATAGACGTTCCCAAGTATCTGAGGATGGTTCAGTGAAGAACTTGGAAGCTGCTTCTAATGCTTCTCTCCCCGACATGCCAGAAGATCATGGATCACTTTCGCCTGCCCGTTTGCCATCGATTTCAGATAAGATTCATGCCCGTTCATCTCCTGAGATGAAGATCAATGTTGCAGCTGCAAAATCCGTAGAACCTTCTGGAGAATCAGGAAAAAGCTCAATGCAAGACGCGATGGCTTCAAGAGGATATGCAAATAATGTGGGCCCTACTCATCAGGGTAATCTTCCACGAGATCGTGATGGAAATGCCCCAAAAGAGAAGCGCTTGGGTTATATGCATAAGCAAAATATTGTATTTGAGAAAACAATGGCAGAGAGCTCTATCTCTGTTGCTACTACGGATGTGGTCGATGCTGGGCCATCCCCTGAGGTTGTTAATGAAGGTATTTTAAGCCATAACTCAGACATGCCAGTAAAGTCAAGCGTTCCAACTGAGTCAACTTTCACGAAAAGAAAAAATAACAGGAATGGCAAGAAAAAGCACAAGGTTGAGGAGACAACACCAACAAGTACGTCAAGAGTTACCGTTGGAAAAGAAACTAAATCAGGAGATGAGTCAAATGAGACTAGTAGGGCAAGGACAGATGAAATGGTGTTGGGGTCTGATTCAGTTCCAAGCTTGGATATCAAAGTGTCTGGTAATTCATCTGAACAAATCAGTTCCGTTGGTAATGAAGAGTCCCAAAGCAGAGCAAAAAGCAACTGGAAATCTCAACATTTGCGTAGGACTCAAAGAAACTCACTGGTTCCTGGCACTAATGCTGTTATTTGGGCTCCGGTACACCCCCAGCAGAAAGCTGATGTCTCCACAGGTGTGGGGACTCAGAATACTGTTCCCGAGTCTGGCACATCTTCGAAGAGTGTGCATCAAAGGCAGAGTAATGCTAAAAGCAAAAGAGTGGAGATTGAGAGATATGTAGCAAAGCCCATCGTAAAGGAAATGGCTGAGCAAATTGCCAGTAAAAATCTAATAACCGCTGCTGCTGCTCCAGAGATGACAGATAATGTTTTGCAGAAAGAAAATTGTGGAGGTGAAGGTACAGGAATTCTCCATTCGTCTGGCTCAACTGCAGGGAAATCTGGGTCTCCTTCAAAGCCAAGACACGGGAATGGCAGGCAGGGAAGGCACGGCAGAGAACATGGATCATGGCACCAGCGTGGTGCTGCAGCATCTACCAAAGCTTTGGAGGATGGGCAATTCGTAACCTCAAATCAGCCAAACAGAGGAACTGTGAAATATCAGTCAAGTAACCAAACCGAGCAAATTGATGTAGGCTCTGCCAAGGATCAAACCACATCTAATAAAGATGGATGGAACGATGGCTGGCATATGACTCCTGAAACACATTACTCTGCTGCTGTAGAAACAGAAGCAAGTGCTCCACAAGCTGTTGCTGTTGGAAAAGATCAAGGAGAGACCATGCATGGTAGGCAGCATGCTTCCGGAAGTAACTATGTTGAACGTAAAAAGGCCAATAAGAGGGATTACAGTAAAGCTCATACGCAGCATTCTGGTCATGGGTTAAATCTGCGAGAACAGCCTGTAGCTTCAAAAGAAAGTCATGCCCCTCCCGATCATGCCTCAGGCACGGCTGTTGCCCCTAATAGGACAGGTAAGTATGGTGGTGGTTGTGAAAGTACAAGGGACAAAGCTTATGGACCTCAGATAAAAGATGTTACTGGATACGAGCATCAAGGGTTTACTACAGAACAGAAAATGACACTAGGTGAATCACAATCCCAGTCGCAAAACCAATCTACCAATAAGGAGATCCAGGTGGAGCAAAATCCGAATAGCATGTTCCAAAAGAACACAGGCCATAGTCGACGGTTTGGAGGAAGGCAAGAGTCACAAAGAGATTGGGGTTCACAGGCGCAAGAGAATACGCACTATCACCATCAGAGGCCACGTTCAAACAGAGATGGGCAGAAGCAAAATCCGCACTACGTATACAAGCCTGTTGAATCACGTGCTAATGACGCAGAACACAACCGATATCAATTCAGAGACAATTCTCAGAATGAAGGTTCGACGCATAGGGAGAAGGGACAGGGCCACCAAAGGCATGGTGGACAAAAGTTATACCAACAACAGCAACGGGGCAGTGCTGGGAGAAACTGAAGACTGGAGAGGACTCTCTTTGGTATTAGAGTAGCAAGTAAGAGCCGCGACACGAATGTTCTGTTGCACATTGAGATATGGCGATTGAGGGAAAGCTATTTCGTAGTAAGCACATAGCTTTGTGGGTGATTTGCGAGAGAGGAGACGGCATGTCTGTGTGTGAGGAAGAGAGGGTTTTGGTTATATTTTCAAGTCACTGATTAGATTGAATCTGCATCTCAAACTTTAAAAGCAAGCCTTGTTGTATACATTTTGCTGGCAAATTGAAACTTTGGACTCTTCTCTATTTTGATTCAGTTTTTTATTCTTCAACGATAACGATATGTTCGTTAGCTCATTTAGATGGATGTCGCAATTTACTTTGGTAAACATGATTTTATAAATTGCTTGTAATTAGCACACGTTGTTGTTGTTGTTGTTGTCTTAGTGGATAAGAAGGCCCAATAAATAAAACACCAAAAAAAGTCAAAAATCTCTTTCTTGTCGGCTAAGTCACAAAATTAATTAACTAAAATAGAATTAAACTAATTAAATCATTTTAACGAATGAATTTATATATATATACATTGGTTAGGTCTATTTTTACGATATTAGCGGATTACGGCTACGCTTGCTTTCTCTCTATAATAAGGATCTTCTTCTTCTTCTTCTTCTTCTTCTTCTTCGATTCCTCATTTATCTCTTGCAAATTAGGGTTTCTTTCGCTTCATTTGAATCTTCTTAGCCACCGATGGAGTCTCCCACTGCCGCCCTCGTCGTTAAGGTTTAGAGATCCTTTCCTAAATTTTTTCATCCTTAAAAATTTTTGTAACGATTCTGGGTTTTTCGGTGACGATCGTGTCGATTTTCTTGTTTTCGTTTTTGAATTTCGCTATGGATCAAACTCTTTCTCTTTTGTTGGAATCTTAAGTGTGATTCGAATTTTCTGCGAAATACTTAGCAGCTTCTTGTAGAAAGCATAAGCCCTAAGAAAAATAGTAGCGATCGTTTCTGGGATCATAATTTGGGTTTTCAAAAAGCATTAAGGTGTTTTAATTGGGATTGTAAATTAGAAATGATCGTTTCTGGAATCAGAAATTTCTCTTTTGCTGCAACAATTCGATTTTGTATGTTCTGTTTGATTCATTCAATTGCGCTATTGTTGTTTATGATCATGCAGGTGAGCTATGGAGGTGTGCTTAGGCGTTTCAGGGTGCCTTTTAAAGCTAATGGACAGCTTGATCTTAACATTGCTGGTCTTAAGGAAAAGATCGCCGCTTTGTTTAACCTCCCTGTGGACGCCGGATATTCTCTGACTTACTCTGATGAAGATGGGGATGTGGTGGCTCTTGTCGACGACAATGACCTCTTTGATGTCACCAATCAGCGCCTTAAGTTCTTAAAGATTAATGTACAGTCAAACAATGGCTTGCCCACGAACTCCACTGCTTCAGAGAGTAGTGGGAGCTCGACTTCTGCGGGTATGCCTAATATCCAAAATCCGGTTTCGAAAATCCAAAAGGGTATAAATGATGTTCTGATGGCTGTACCTAATCCGATGCGTGATACCATATCAAAGGTCTGTATGGATCTTCAATCTAAAGCCGCCTGTTCTAGTCCTGTGGTTGGTGAGATGCTTGATTGCATCTCCAAGCTCGCAAGTCCTTGCCCGACTGCTGCTAGAACCTTTTCTAGCGAGGGTCGTAAGCCTGGTTCTTCAGGCCCATCCCTGAGCAGGGAGGTTCCTTTTGCTGGTGAAAAGAAGAATGTCTCTGAGAAGACCCAGACTGGAAGAAAACCTGATAATTTGAATGAAACCACTGGCTTTGCTGATTCAAAGGCTTCTGGTCATGCACCAAACTTCTCTGTACTGGGTGCTAGTTTCAACGAGTGTCCCTTTAGTGGAAGCAATGTGAATGACTCGAGTCCAAATGCAGTTAACCTCAACAAGCATCCTCGCCGTGCATCTCATTCCAAAAAGAGCAGTAATGGCGATTACTGGAGATCACTGGGTGTGTTCCATAAGGGTATCCAATGTGATGGGTGTGGAGTTCTTCCAATAACTGGACCTAGATTTAAGTCTAAAGTGTAAGGAGATCTTTTACTTGCAACTATATAAACTTAGACATCTTATAACTTATTTTGCTTATATGATCCTCTGGTGAATATATGCAGCAAAGAAGACTATGATCTTTGCATCACCTGCTTCTCAGTGATGGGCAATGAGGCTGATTACACGAGAATGGATAAGCCCATATCAGTTTTTCATCCTTTCAGTGGACCAGCTACCCATGTACTACTCTTCCGCTATGTTATGAATCTATTCCTTTGTGTTGCTTTCTGATAGCTATATGGAATTCTTACCCTTTATTTTCCTTATAGGTTTCGAATCCTTGGCTGGGTCACTCTGTGTCACGAGTGTCACGGTCACACCATGGAGGTTTCAGGTGCACTCGACCTAAACTAGACAGTCGCTTTGTCCTTGATGTGAATGTACTTGATGGAACAGTTTTTGCTCCATCCGCTCCATTCACTAAGATTTGGAAAATGAGGAACAATGGTTCGTTGGTGTGGCCGCGTGGCTCACAGATGGTCTGGATCGATGGGGACAGATTCAGCAACACATTGTCAGTTGATTTACAGGTTATATAATCTATTTCCTTAGCTTTGACTCTTCTTTTACGATTATCACCCCAAAGTTCCACTTATAGATTAGTCATATTGTTTGAATTACACTTAGTGGCTTGTTTTAGCTTCTTCTCAGCACAACGTGGCAGTAGTTGTTTATTTATATAATAATTGATTGGTCTTTTGCGCTCACGACAGATTCCAGCGGATGGTGTGCCCGTTAATGGTGAGCTTGACGTCAAAGTCGATTTTGTTGCACCAGAGTCACCTGGCCGATACATTTCTTACTGGAGGATGGCTTCCTCTAATGGTTCTAAGTTTGGGCAACGTGTTTGGGTGTTGATAAATGTATTTACTAGATCATTGCTTCTTCTTTCCTTGAATTTTAATCTTTTATCTCTATCAAATTTGTTTGATATCATATTTTGTTACTTGGTTAGGTTGATGCATCTTTGAAGGGCTCTGTTGTGAACGAGTTTTGTGGACTGAACTTGAATGCATCTCCTGATGAAAATTATTCAAGAGACTTTACAGGGATCGAGGTGAAGCAGGAGTCGGCTCAACCCGGCAGCTCCATTGTTAATCCTGTGATGGTGCAAGACTCAGATCAGGAACGTGAAGTTAACGAATCAAAAATCCCGGTAAAAGATAACGTGCTGGTTGGTGAAGTTCAGCCTGCTATTCCTAACACTCATACTCAATCTCCATCGTATAACATGATCGATCTCTCAAATATGCCTACCACCGAGACCTTGTGTGGTGGTTCTTCATCGACAAAGGACATCCCAGTTTATCTTCAAGAGGACATAGAGAAGAATGACGTCGAGATAGCGATGCTCAAGGAGCTGGAGGAAATGGGCTTCAAGGAGATTGATTTGAACAAGGAGATATTGAGAGACAACGAGTACGACTTGGAGCAGTCTGTTGATGCGCTTTGTGGAGTTAGCGAGTGGGATCCTATCCTAGAGGAGCTTAAGGAAATGGTAAACGTCGTGTACACAAAGTAATATAAGATTATGATAACAGATTTGTTCGGATGTTGTGAAAAAGGGTGGTATTTGCAGGGCTTCTGTGATGATGTAACGAACAAGAGACTATTGAAGAAGAACAATGGAAGCATAAAAGGCGTGGTAATGGATCTCCTCACAGGAGAGAAGGAGAAGGCGGCTTAATGTGCTCACATTTGATTCTCAAAGGGTAACTTCTTTCCGATATATAAATAAAACGTAGTTTGGTTTCTTGGTTTCGCGTGTGCGTCGCCTGCGACTCGCTTGGTGTGTTTTCTTTGCTTCGTGTTGGATCTTGCTGCTACCTAAAGTATAAATAAAAGAACTTGGAGTATGCTTTGTTTCTTATCTCTGATTTATTGATGCAATTCTCCGAGCTTGTCAGAGGGTGACATGAGTAAGAAAGATCGTTGATTGCGGTTTCAGAGAAATGAGCATTCAAATCTGTTGCTTATGATTGAAAATTGATCTTTTTAGATTTATGATTTACAAGTTTGAAGGAGTTGATAAAACATAATGAGTTTTGTTTTGTTTAAAACCTTCTTGAAGGTGAACGGTTAAACAAACTCCTAAGGCTATTTCTGTTGCCTCTCTTCTTCTTCCTGAGGCCATTATTACCTGAAGAGAAGGAGTATTCTTCTAAGGTGAGTTCTCTTTCAAGTTTATTAGAAACCGAAACAATCTCGTATGGATCCCATAACGATTGCCCGAACTCCCAATCCAAGAAGGACGAAGGATGATGATGATGGTTTGTGGTAGTAGTAGCTAAGGACATGGCTTCAGTTTTGAAACGTGAAGTCTTGCCTTTGACGAAACCATGTTTTCTTTGTGCCTCGAACTCTAAAACGGTGTGTTTTGAGGTTTGAGAATGGCTTAGCCAAGCTTGTGCTGCTGCTTTCATCAACTCTTCTCTCTTCTTCTCTTCTTCTTCTTCTTCTTCTTCCTTTTCATCTTTAGCCTCTCGTTTTTTCCACATCTCTCTTCTCCATTTTGGGACTCTCTTTGAGGTCGAAGCTAATATTATGTGTGGTTCAATCTCAGCCTTTAGTTTCTTGTTCGAAACCTACTCATCTCTGTCACATTCTTTTTTTTATTTATTTTTTAATATCAAGTTTTTTTCCTAGCCTTTAGATTTTCATATTTGACTTGTTCATTATTAGTTTTGCTATCCATTTTATTTTTTTTTTGTCAACAATTGTAGTATATGATCAAATTACATCATATTGAGTATCATGGTTTGTATTATAGTACACTGTGGTTTCAATATTATACATCTTGCTTACATTTGATAATCAACATATGTAAATTGTTAGATATAAACCATCTCCATTGTTAATTTTTTGTTTATATCCTCACAAAAATAAACAATCTCCATTGTTAACTTTGTTTATAAATCATTAGTTATTTCATTCAGGAAGTTCAGACATCTCTCTTTTACAAGTTTCAATCATTGTACACAAGAAACTACTTGGATCATTGCTGTTTGGATCTGCAAGTGATGCGTGGGCTAAAAACGGAAGCTTCCTTAGTGATCTTCCACTTAAACCCTGCATCAACAACATCAGTTCATCCCAAATTCGTAATCGAAAATTTGATTGTAAATCAGTATAGAAGTATTCTCAAAGTCTTGACCAACCTCGCATGCTTTTGCAGCTTCTATCAATTGTTTACAGAACCATGGAACTGTATTTGTTGTATCATGAACTTCGTTCGCATTCGCCTTTTCTTTCAAACTTGAAAAGCTTGGAATGGAGTGGAGTCCATCACAGCCCTATACCAAGATTTTGTGAAGGTATTATTTCGCGCCTTCCGTGGAATTTGAACAGAAAGAAGATGGAATTGTAGTACCTGGACACTTGATATGATCCCTTTGTGTATTAGTTCCTCAACACAAGACCTTAATATTTCGTAACGGACATGAAGAGTTGGAGGGCCAACATAAGCTTTTATGTCAGCTCGATCCACGAAAGCAACATCTGCAACAAAAGAATATTTGATATGTGTAAGAAATCTCACAAAATCTGAACAGGAAACACAGTTTTTAGAAAATGAAAATCATTAGCTTACCAATAGCAGTTGTTATGTTTGATGTGGTAAGGATTATCACATTTGGTGCTGATTTCAGTTTGTCCATTTGGGTGAGTAATGCATTCACAACCTGCAACAAGTACATAAGGAGATTAGGTCTTTGAGGATTAAGAAATGATTCCTTCGCAAACGCTAAATGTATAGAAATTACCCGGATAGAATCTGAAGGTTCTGAGCCAGACAATGCAGCTTTTCGAGCTGCAGCAAGACTTTCAACTTCATCTGCAGGCAAAACAATCTGAGGATTAAGGGAAGAAGCAAGCTTGCAGCTATAAGAGCCCTATAGCAAAATCATAACTCACCGATCAAAACAAATACTAGATTGTTATCTTCCTCCACCATCTCTTGGATTTTTTGGAAAAGCTTGGCAACCTATAATTATGGAATTAGCAAACATAGTGAGAATAACATAAGGTTCCAACAAAGGCTTTCTTCTAAGACAAATCTGCTCACTTAACAACTGTTGGTGAAGTTTTTTATATCACTACTAGACATGAAATAAGAGCTAGAAAAGCTAGCCAAACATAGAACAATTTTGTATCATACCAGTTTACCACTTTCAGAGAACCATTTACTAAACAGAGAGTGAGCATTGACTTCAATCAGTTGGCAATGTGGATATCTGATGAAGAAAAAACAATCAAAATCAAGATCAAAATGGCAAGATAATAATAAAAATAAAGATCTTCTGACAGATAAGAATCTTTTTCATAAGAGAACCTGGAGTTGCACCGAATCGAAAGCTTTTGAGCCAATGCTTTGCAAAGAGATGTTTTTCCAGTCCCTGGTGGTCCGTGCAAAAGAATAATCCTGCAGATATTTTCAATGAACCATAAAGGTTAACGAAACAGCATAATGTTAACTTATTCATTGCTAGGTACATTGGAGAACAGCATGTACTAAAGGAAACATAAAAACTTCCCTCACCTGTTCCATGAAACGAGATTTGGATTTACACCCTTCTCCGTGAATAGCAATGCACTTGCAGAGTAGCGTAGTAACCGTTGCTTTAGTCCAGACTCATATATTAAGCTACAGAACAAAAATAAAAAGATCCAGACCACTGAATAAAATGTTCCAAAGCCATTACTACTTTATAACCAGGCCAAGACCGTACATCCGAACATACCTTTCCCATAAGCCATCAAACTCCTTAGCGGGTAGAATCCATTCGTTAAAGCTAGCAGATTGTCCATCTGCATTCAGTTCCTCACATGGTCCTTCCTCAATGAGCTGAATGTACATAAATAAACAAGTCAAGTACAAATAGCACCTAGAGAGAAAAACTAAGTTCCACTTGCCTATTCAATTTAATCAGTTTTGCATTCACCTGAAAGGCGTGTACGACTGGTTTCACTTGCCAAAACAAGAGAACATCATTGTTTTTCACCCATTCCTCTAAGATTCAAAGGCAACAAAACATCAGTAACATCAAAGAGATTTAAGTTTTCACTCAAATGTGAATTTTTCAAAATACCTGTATCACAAATACATATCCTTTGAACATTTTCAACAAGAAACAAATCATCTGTAGGTATCAGAACAAGCCCATCTACATAGCTCATGCTTCTCTTCTCCAACATCCTACATCAAACAAACAAAACACAAAACAATCGAAAACGAAACACACAATAAGGCATTAAGAGCAAATGTATATCACTAATACAAACCGTTCAACAGCTCTTTGTACATCCTCGAGCCGAGCCGTGCTTGAAGGCTTTAAGCATACTTCCACTAAACAACATAATGAAGCAGCACGACAATAATCAAATCCAGCAGCGAAATCGAAAAACAAAAACGAGAAGAAATGAGAAATGGTTTGTACCAGATACGAGAAATTTGTTTTCGTTGAAGCTAGGAGGAGGAGGCGGAGAAAGAGGCGGTGGTGGCTCCGTCGTAGCGACGATAGTTTGCTCAGTGATACTCGTTGCTACTTCACTGCGATTTTGTTGAGTGACGATCTCTTCCATTGAAGCATTTTGAAGGTTAATCGTATCATCTAACATAGGGTTTAGCTCCGTAATCTCCATGGGAGTACTCATGGTGCTCGTCGGAGAAATTTTTTCGAAGCTTCGATTTCGATTTTCAGATTTTCTTTTTCTTTTCCCCCTTTCTCCAGATGCGATTAGGCGGGAATTAAATATCGATTATTCACTTCACACTGAAATTTATTTTATTTTATTTCTTTTTTTTCACTTAAAACTAAGAAATAAATAAATATAGACTCTGTGTTTGGGCTTTGAGAAAAAGCCCAACGGGTTTTGAAAAAAACCCAACGGATTTTTGGTCAAAATGAATTCTGGTCAAAAATGTAGTTGGGCTTTGAGAGAAAGCCCAAAGGGCTTTTGAGAAAAACCCAACGGGCTTTGAGAAAATACCCAACGGGCTTTGGGTCAAAAATCAATTTTGGTCAAAGAATGGAATTGGGCTTTGAAAAAAGTCCAACGGACTTTTAGTGAAAACCCAACGGGCTTAGAAAAATACCCAACGGACTTTTGGTCAAAATTTTATTTTGGTCAAAAATGGTATTGGGCTTTGAGAAAAAGCCCAACGGGCTTTCAGAAAATACCCAACGGGCTTTGAGAAATTATCCAACGGGCTTTTGGTCAAACATGTATTTTGGTCAAAGAACGGAATTGGGCTTTGTAAAAAAGCCCAACGGGCTTTTAGAATAAACCCAACGGGCTTTGAAAAATACCCAACGGGCTTTTGGTCAAAAATTTATTTGGGTCAAAAATGGAATTGGGCTTCGAGAAAAAGCCCAACGGGCTTTGATAAATTACCCAACAGGCTTTTGGTCAAACATGTATTTTGGTCAAAGAATGGGATTGGGCTTTGGGGAGAGCCCAACGGGCTTTGAGAAAATACCCAGCGGGCTTTTAGAAATTACCCACTGGGCTTTTGGTCAAACATGTATTTTGGTCAAAGAATTTGATTGGGCTTTAAGAAAAGCCCAACGGGCTTTTACAAAATACCCAACGGGCTTTTAGAAAATACCCAATGGGCTTTTGGTCAAACATGTATTTTGGTCAAAGAATTGAATTGGGCTTTGAGAAAAGTCCAACAGGCTTTTACAAAATACCCAACGGGCTTTTAGAAATTACCCAATGGACTTTTGGTCAAACATGTATTTTGGTCAAAGTAATGAATTGGGCTTTACGCAAAGCCCAACGGGCTTGGAGAAAATACCCAACGGGCTTGTAGAAATTACCCAACAGGCTTTTGGTCAACCATGTATTTTGGTCAAAGAATGGGATTGGGCTTTAAGAAAAGCCCAACGGGCTTTGAGAAAATACCCAATGGGCTTTGATAAATTACCAAACAGGCTTTTGGTCAAACATGTATTTTGGTCAAAGAATGGGATTGGGCTTCGAGAAAAGCCCAACGGGCTTTTAAAAAATACCCAACGGGCTTTTTGAAAATACCCAATGGGCTTTTTGTCAAACATGTATTTTAGTCAAAGTAATGAATTGGGCTTTGAGAAAAACCCAACGGGCTTTTACAAAATACCTAACGGGCTTTTAGGAAATACCCAATGGGCTTTTGGTCAAACATGTATTTTAGTCAAAGTAATGAATTGGGCTTTGAGAAAAGCCCAACGGGCTTTTAGAAATTACCCAACGGGCTTTAATAAAAAAGCCTAATGGGCCTTATATTTTTTTAGCTAAGAGTATTTAAACATATTCATGGGCTTTAACAGATTAATAATATATGGGAATTATTAAAATGATTAAAACAAAAAACACAACGACCACAAAGTCAACGAGATTTTATTCTGACTTGTAACGACCACACGGTTCATGATGAACTCACTTCCTCTGTTCTAACTTGGCTGAAACATGCTGATACTAAATCGATCGACGTTTTACGACCAGTAATGCCTTCAACAGTGAAGAGATTCGTCGTCTTTCTCTCGTCTGTGTTCTGTCCGTGCGCTACTTTGTGTCCATTAGCATCGACTCCATAGACACGAACGAAATAAGTTCCGGTAGGGATATCGAGTTCGATGGTCCAGTCAAGTATTTGAAGGGTCTTCTCATATGGTTTAGACACAATCTCTTGAGTGCAGGTCCTGTCTTTAAAGAGCTCGATGTGAGTTTTACGCCGTGGTCTATCGACTTGGCTTATCGGTGCATTTCAAAGCATGACTTTGATGGTCTGGAAGGCAGCATCGGCATCGACTTTGGCTGATGACTTTAGCTTCCATGTGATTCTCACTATATCTTTTCCAGCTTCCAAAGCTATAAAGAGATAATACATGTATTAAGTATAGTACTTAACCAAACATAGAATATACTTACTGATGTATTTAATTGGAAGTAAAGATTCTATTTGTCAATGTTTCATATTGATATTCATAGTTACCAAAAGGATATTTCACAAACCTGTGCCATCTCTTAGGGGTTTAGCAGTGACCTCGAGTGAGTTTTGGAGGTCGGTGAATAGTCTATTTCGTTGATCCATAGCTCGACTCGTTGAATGAGAGGCAGCATCGGCACCGAGTATCGTGTTCTATTAGGCTGCATTTGTCTCCATTCTCCCTAGAGAATCACTAGCTATTTCGCTAAAAGTCCAATGTTTCTTCAGTGACATTAGCTATTTGCTTTGAAACCGCAACTCATAAGCCAAGCGAAAGACCATTTCATTACATATTGACCATTCCTCTGAATCAAGACGAGACTTATCTCTACCTAAAGGTTTCCCTTAACCATAACTAAATCTAAAACAGATTGTCTGATAAAGAATCACTGTTAGGGCTTAAGGCACTTCTAAAATAATAACTTGTATCCAATCAATTGAAACTAGTGTATCTTATTATCACCAAAGCATCAAATACATAGCAGCAACTCTATGATAGTACAATCATAATAAAGACATCATCAATGTAAAACAATCATTAACCTTTCAAGAATATACTAGTTCTCAAAATCGGTACTTTCCATCCGATCAGTACCAACAAGAGATAACTTGTTGTCATATACATCGATATATCCAAAAGCATACGTACCTGGAGGGCATTCCAAGGCAGCTTCAAGGGATCTATGATGAACCCCATGGGAATCAACAAAGTATCCTCCTTTATGAGCGTGTCCCGTTAAACAAACTTTAACAGAGTCATACTTATGTATAATCCTCATCACTTCATCGAAATTCCATAACAATGCTGCTTTAGATGCCACACCAGGGCTCATAGGCACATGACCGCAAACAATAACACGCTGGTTCAATTCCGTTGCGTCCTGAAGCACATTGTCCAGCCATTGCAGCTGTTTCTCCCCAACAGCACCATTAAACTTAACAAATCTCCTCTCAACATCCACAAGCCCCTCGGGGCTGTTTTTATCCGAGTTTGGGTTCTTTTCTTCAAGTATTTTAACTGCAGCAACCGTGTTAGGATGGTCCTCTGGCCATCCAACAGCACTGATGTCATATCCATCTAATACAACAACTCTACACTCCGGTATCGGTGAGAAGTCATAGTAAGCATTACCATCACGACCTGGAATCCTCAGTAACGGAAGCAGCTCTTCGCGAGGGAGATTATACAAACAGTGATTCCCAATCATATGATACACAGAACCATTGAATTTGTCGAATTCATGAACTACTTTCTTAGTGGCAGCTAAAGATTGATCCTTTGGACAAAACCCATCAACAATGTCACCCATGTTAATAACGAATTTGAGATTCCCATGTTGATTCCAAGATTCAACAGCTCTTTGCAAGACAAGGATACTCTTCCTGTAATAACGAGGAACACCTAAAAACGAACGACCATCTGGAATATCAGCATACTGAACATCAGCAATAACACCAAAAGAGAAGAGAGGTTGTCTTGCTGCAGAACCCATCAAGCTTATTGATCTGCGAACATCGAAAAGTCATGTAAACATCTGAATTCAAATCCATTGTAATAGACCAAAATCGTAAGTAGATTCTCAATGCTGGATCTTTTTGAAAATCAAGAACGTTTAAAGGGTAAAACGAAGACTTACGACAGTACAGATCTTGAAAGATTTGTCTTCTGTTAGGATTTGGACAAGGAACGAGAGCAGGTAGGTGTGAAGCGAGGCGAATCGGAGAAGGAGGAGAGGTCGAAATTGGCTAATGGCAAACTAACAATGTTCTCACAAACCGTGTAGTCTTCTTTCCGAGGATAAAAACCACATGCTGTTTCCTTCCGAGAATAAAAACCACATGCTGTTTTATGTCGACTTCAACCTTGAGGTATCCGTACGGTATCCATTCGGGTTTATTGGAGTTTCGGGTTTTAGAGGCATAAGTTTATATTTTCGAAATTTTTAGAGTTTTCGGATGTTTGTTTAGGTTCGAATAAAATGATAATTGAAATATTGATATTTTGGGTTCTATTGTCCAGCCCGAAATTATCTTTTTAAGCATAACAAATAAGAGATCCAAAGCAACACGTTTGTATATCACAAGATAGACAAAATAATCGTCAAACAACTTAAAGAAGAGTTAATCTAAGCATCTTTGTTTAATTAATTTCAGAATTTTTGTGGGGGTAAAGAGGCTTTTACTACAAACATACATTAATCTCTCTATTCACACACTTGAAGATGGGGTCATCTTCTCGATGGACTCCTTGTGAAAAAAGGATGTCTCAAAGCTTCACGAGCAGTTAGTCTCTCTGATGGATCAAACCGGAGAAGCCCTTGCAACATGTTTATCAACTCCCCAGCCGAATGGTCCACTTGTTGCATTATCAGATTCTGCATCACACACACACACACACAACCATGAAAACAGTGAACTTGTAACGAGCTATAGGCTAAACATAACGCAAACACGGGATAATCAGACACTTGTCGAACCTGAAGCCGGGGAAGCTTCGATACTGCTTTCAGGCTTTCCCTCGAGGTTGCCCCATCCGGCCAGTCTAAACGACCTCTTCTCACATATTTCTCTGCGTGTCGGCTTTATCACCACAAACCAAAATTACAAATTCCAAGTTAAACAACCGGACCATATTTGTCCAAGGGATATCATCATCACGCATGAGCATATGTTTGATTCAACTCACTCCACTTTCTTCAGCATTTGTTGAGGAAACGGCCCAAGAACACGCTCCATCATCGCTAGATGCTCCAGGTTTTCGTGAGTTTGGAACAATGCTTCTCCCTACAGACCCACAAAATCTTTCGACTAAACGAAAGGACTACACTCCCAAACATTAAATAAAAATCTAATAACTCAAGATGCATACAGTGCAAAGCTCCACTATGATACATCCAACGCTCCAAACATCGCAAGGGTAGCTCCAGCCAAGACCTACAAGTCCCTCCATCAGTTTGCAATATAATTTGCGATAGCTACAGATTTGAAAGACTTATTTCACAAGATTTACTCACCCAAAATAACTTCTGGTGCCCTATAATGTCTAGTTGATACAATGTAGTTCTGGTCTTGTCGCTCATAAGTTGTGCTACCAAAATCAATCACCTTTATCGCACTTGATTTAGGCACTCTTTTATAGCAAACATCCCTTTGTAATCGAGAGCCCTGCAGCAAAACACATAATCAAACCTTTATTAGCATTTTAACTAGTTGGCCACACTAAATTCACACACAGATTATTCGAGACAAACCTTGTACTCAGGAATTTTCACATAGTCTGAAGAGACTAAGAGAATGTTTTCTGGCTTCAGGTCAGTATGGATCATGCGCAAGTCATGCATAACTACAAGATCAGGTGGAAGAAAGAAACATTGGCTTAGGAAAATGGAATGAGCTACGATTCAAAACTAATGGCATAACCATGTCAACAACAAGCAAAACTCAGATGCAAATGCAAGAGCAAGTAGATTTAAAAAGACAACTACACACATGCTACACATTCCAAGAGTTGCCAGCCAATCTCACGGACAAGATCAATGGGAAAGGAGCGATAATTGTTTTTCCGAAGAAAATCGTATAAACTTGATCCAAGCTTCTCAAAAACCTGTTGAAATCATTTAAATTCATCCACAAAATTTAACCCCATAAATTTCCCAAACAGGGGGAAATCATCACAAATTTGACTAAATACTTACGATACAGATATGGTTACGATAGTCAAACCAGTTCCGAATTTGTACACAACTGCAAGGAATAAAATGATTTAACCTTTGAAAAATTAAAGTTTCTACGGAAACTATGTCTACCACCGTGAGATTTGTTATGCATGATGAAAAGTAATCAGAGAATACTTACCGATTGCCACCTTTGTCATGTTTACCGAGCTGTTGCAGCATTTCAATTTCAATCATAGCAGCCTCACGGTATTTCTTCACTCCGCGAACAATTTTTACTGCGACCATTTCCTTCCTCTCTCTATCCCAACATTCTAGCACTTGACCGAAAGTACCTATAAAAGAACAATTCAGGAAATATTTGAATAAGATATGAGTTTTACACTGGTCCTTTGAAAACCACAAGCACTCATACGCAAATATATATTCATACCTTCACCCATTTTGCTATATATCTTATCTACAAAAAAAAAAAGAAGCGCAAAGAGTAATTAGAACAATCAAATCAAAACAATATACAAAGTCCACTAAAAATTTAATTCTTTCTTCAAGCAGTCACAAGTTTGTTTAAGACTATTAAAATAGAATCTAGAGTATTTTAAAAGGTAACTTCAGGATTATCAAAACATCTCTTGGTAATGGAAAAGTAGGATTACAGCGTGGGGTTAAGTCATCTCCCAGTTCAAACATGTAATGTCCATCCTTGTCATCTTCTCGCCATGGGGGCGAACCATTTCGAGCCCCACCCTTAATACAAACAGAAGAGCTACTATATTCCGAAGCAACTCCGGATTGTGCAAAGCTTGACATATTTCCAATCTCTTGCCCACAAAACATTCCTACCTGAGCCTACACATATTCATGTACCATAACAGACAGATGAAAACCTGCCACCATCCTTCCTACGCCAACATGTTGAGCTACATACTATCCTAAAACCTTAAGCAGAATAATCTAAATCCCAACAATCTATTTTTCAATGTTTAGTTAAGAGAACAAGCTCGAAAATTATCGTAAAGTTGAAGAATACGCAAGTGAAGGACAGATCAACCATGTAAACGCCAATTACCAACAAATAGCTATGAAAAATCTATACTTTATGTTATCATTCATCAGATCAAACGTTAACATAAAAAGGGTTGAATCTAACAAAGCTGAGCATCTAAAACATTTCAGGATTGACCAAATTTTTAATCAGATCTGACTGAAACCAATACAAACACCACCTAAATTCACCTAATCACAGAGAAAATTGATATCTTCGAATCAATAATTGAAAAATAGTAAGGAAAATAGCAGATCCAGACGAATCGAACACAAAACAATCGAACGATCCGAATAAAATCGATGATCCAAAGGAATCGAACACACACACACACACACACAAACAAAAACTCAATTACGGATTAACGAATTGAAAGATCTATACCTTAGGAGGCTGAGGCAAAACATCCCAACCAAGACGCGCTCTCTTCCTGGGACGACGATCCATGTGAGTATGAGGAAACTCATGCACGCGCTCCATCTCCATAGTTTCAAAATCAGAAGAATCAACCAACGAAGAAGAGAGAAAGAAAAAACCAGAGAACAAATCCAAACGGCGATGTCGAAAGCTTTTTTTGGGGTAACAGAATCGTAGCCTAACCCTAGTTTTTATTTAGAACCAATATCAATTGCAGATTGTAATAGAGAAGTCGTCAGAGACAATCTCAACCGTACACGTGTTAAGCACTTATTTTTGGTAACCAGAGTTAGTTAGAAACTCGCGCTGGATTTAACTAGAGTTAGGCTGGCGCAATAATTGATGCGAATATGCTCTCTTTATTTTACAGACGAATTAAAACGGCAAGACTTGCTTCATATTTCCTTTAAAACGACACGAATTCTCTGTTTGTGTCAAGATCTCAGGATGTTTTTTCCAACATGTTCTCTATTATTTTTTGGAATGGACAATTTGAGTATCACCTTGTTCGGTTCAGTATTAACGACCAGCGATAGCGATTAGCGGTTACATGTCATTGATCGTTACTGGTCGCAAGCGGCAATGACAATATCGCTAGTCGTTGCCGCTAGCGACTGACAAACAGCCTTTACTACTAGTAGATCTCTACTTGAGATGAGCGATATGAAAGTCCAAAACTCCCACGGACTTTTCTTAGTGCGTAGATTAGTTTAAACACAACACAAACGAACGTTGGATTTCGCGGGAACGAGCAAACATACCTGAGAATTAGCCGTTGGATTTTCCGAATTCGAAGAAGTCATTTTTTTCAACTACTCTATTTTCCAAAACTATGATCTTCAACAAAATTTACAGTTTCTTTTTTCGTTTTCGAAGAGAAGTAGTATAGCCACTTGGAGAGCCCTTGGCTCTATAGAGAAGGGATCCTAATGGCCTCTTAACTCCTGAATGTAACGACCTAGTTGCTGCGCTCCAACGAACAAGGCATCAGCAGCCAGAACAACTCCAAGCTAGAAAAAAATATGACATGAGAACACGAGTCAAAAGGAGTATCATTTGACAAGAGCTTCAATAGACTTTTGATCCGCAATACTCACCAGACGAGCAGTATACACTAAACGGTACCCCCAACCTTCTTTCGCAGCTTGAGCTCTTTGCTGGTCTGTCCAACTGCAAACGAAAGGATGTACATATATGAGTATCAAAGCCAAATGCTGCATATGATGTACAAGAAGAAAACACACAACCGAATGGTTGAAGAGAGAGTTACCCGAGGAACTCTGAAAAGCCCCCAATCCCAGCAAGCTTCAATGGCTGAGTACCTTCTGTTACCAGATCCTACTTCAGGATGCATCACATAATGATTAGATTGGTTATTCATATAGACTTTACGATTATGAATGAAAAGAAGAAGAAGCTAAAAGTGGAAACTAACCTCTTCTTCAGCGGACTCTAAACCGCCTTGCATCCAGAAAAGATTCTCGTACCCCGCATTATATAGCAGCTCGCAAGCAGCTAAGGATCTGGCAAATAATTGTCGAGTGAAGTATAAATACGAGGATCATCCAACAATAATATGAACCGTGTGAATCACAGTTGTCATCTCAACATACTAACTGAACATAGAAGAAAGACTAACTTTTCATTTCACAATAACTGAGAGAACTGAACTAGCCACTTATGCATGGTTACACAAAGTTAATTACATATTTAAACCATGTTTAGTTACTCCATTCTACTTAGTAAGGAACAATGAGGTGGTCGTTGCTTGTATCAAATACCTCAATCCTTTTTGGCAAGCGACGATTAGCTCTGCGTCTTTTGGGAATTTCTCCTCAACCTTTGACAAGAAGAGCCTACAAACGAAAGTAGAAAACCAAGAATCAAATAAGTATGTCTAAAGGCATACAAGAAGGTCAGCTTACTCTCACATACATACTTATTAAAAGATAACGTAGGTGCACCACTCCACCATCCCCCTGTAGAAGTGGAAACATAATCAAATCAAAACTTAAATATCTTTTAGAACCGAAAACAATTTGATAAAAAGAGTGTATTCGAGTTCCAGTCTCTGTCCTAGAAGGGATTAGAGGATATGATATAACATTGATAATTATAAAAAGTTGAAAAATATCGAGTTGATCCGATAGTAAAGAGCTCATAATGGTGAATAAGTACCCATAGCAAAACTG
>OVAN01002445.1:0-33471 GCA_900406275.1 Anastatica hierochuntica
ACATTTGATAGACAATATGTTATAAATGATTGAATAACTGTAATAAAAAAAATATATGATACAAATCCTTCTTATATTATCTTCAAAAAAGAGATTAAGATTATTACTAACAAATACATTAAATTTGTATCATCAAAATCTTTTCAACATTTTTATTTTATAATCATCATTTACCATATTAAATACAAAATAAATTTGATATAAATAATAAATTTATGATTGTAAAATATTTAAATCTAAAATCTTTTTAGAAACTACTAAAGTAACGTATATATTTAAGGGAATAAATTTAATGGAATAAAATCTCTCATAGTTTAAAATTCATACTTTCCATATAGAAAAATTTTCTATATGTCAAGATTGTGAATTAATGTTTTTCCTAATGTATAAATTAATGTGATTTGAATTTAAATGGAAAGTAAGATATTTCTCGAAAATATCAAATTTACCAATTTAATTATTTTTATGAAAATTTTGAAATTTACATGAAAAGTAAGATATGAGCATCCGAAATTATTTCTTATGTGACTCTATTTATTTATCGATATTTTCTATTGAAATTATGATATTTGCATACCATGTTTATAGCAATTTTCTATTTACTGTATATTAAATTATTTATTTTAAAACTTAGTATGTTAAGGGATATTTTGTTGACAATCAAAAAATTTATAATGTTAACGGATACATACTTTTTAAGCAACTATAAATTAAAAAAAAAACATACCTTAATTCCAAGAAGATTAAAAAGATAATATAATAATGAATAAAAAATCAAATATATATAGAAAATGAATTTTCTAATAACCAAAAAAAAGGAGAAAGTCTTCACAAAAAATGAAACATACCTTAATTCCAAGCAACTATAAATTAAAAAAAAATTAAAAGATTAAAAAGATAATATAATTATGAATAAAAAATCAAATATATATAGAAAATGAATTTTCTAATAACCAAAAAAAAAGGAGAAAGTCTTCACAAAAAATGAAACATAAAATGTTAATGAATCTTTATATGGTAATTTTTGGATTCATGCGGTATTGTACTTAATACAAACTCATATAGAATGAAAAGGTATTTAAGATAGCTATCTTATTATTCGAATAAATAATACCTAATTATAAAAAGTGGTGTTTAACGATAATGCCGTGTTAAGAAAGTTCATATATTTTTTGCCACATTCAATGCGTAATTAACCTAAAGGAAAAATATATTAATCAAAGAACATGTTTTTACACACTATGAAAGTCCAAGGTAACTTAAACTAATAAAATTTAACGATTTGTTATTCAACGGCCCAACTAATTGTTTCTTTTAAATTATTAGGTCCATAAGTTGTTAGTTGATTAGACCCAACTAATTTTATTCTATGATTGTATTTGATTATAAATTGTTAATGTTTAATGTTATTTTTATTATTCATACTAATGGTTTATTTTTTTGTAGGGTTTAAGGTGCTTATTTATTACTAATGCAACAAAATTTAAACAAATTTAGAAATAGAATGAAAACTTGTCGAAACTTTGATGATATTCTTGCTAGACGACCACCATGGAAATTAAGTTGGACGATTAAAATCTTAATCTTCATTAGGACACAATTGGTCCAAATTAACATCAACCTCTATGTGGTATCAAAATCATCTAAATCATAATCCGAACAAGTCAAACCTGCATGCACCATTCCTACAAATAAAGTTTCTTTTTTTATGAATGGATAAACACATAAGATTAGCTAAACAAATAAAAATTCACGAGTATAAAACACTAATCCGATATGAGTTAGACATCCAAAAAAGAAATATAGAGTCGTTCTCATCTGATGTATACAGGTGTATGAACCGAGGAATAGGATTCTGACGAAAAAGAACTATCTACGAAAAAGAAATATTTTGTAGATCACGGTACGTTTTTCTTAAATATAATTTTTATATTACCATTTTCAAAGATATACTAAGGTCAAGTTGTCTAATAATTTGCTAATTATTTGTTTTGGTTTGTTTGTATGATTTATGGATCACGAACTTTGTTTGGTTTTTGTAACACTAATTATATCGAATCTACTTTTTTCCTTTCTTAAAATTCAATTGGTATGCCTTGGTATTCTAAACTCTGTAATCGTTTTTTTAATAATGTTAAATGTTTCTCTTTTCCTCTGTGGTCTATGTTGTTATTTTTGCAATGTCTAACGAATACCCATTTAAAATGAACTCATAGCATCAACCGAAATTACACAACATACATAAATAATCATGTAAAATTAGATCATTGCATCAACCGAAATTACACTACATACATAAATGATCATGTAAACCTTCACACCTATGCATGAAACAACGTATGATGCCATATAGTTGAGAGTTCGGTCTAGCCCGCACTGGGTGCGGACCGATCACCTAGTATTGTTGAATATCAAAGTTTCCTAGTTCATTATGATACTTATTTAAAAACTAAACAAATACAAATAAGTATATTGAAATATAATTTGTTTCTAAAATACAAAAAAAATGCTCAGATATCACTCAAGAAATTCTTAGAAAATGTCTAAATATTGCTTAAAATGCAAAAAAAGAGTCATCTTACTATGTATATATTTTGCCTAAATTTGAAAATTCAAGATTTCTTTTGGGCATTTCTCCCCTAACAATTGTCGTTGAGAGTTCTTTTTTTCTCATTTGCATCTTCATTTAACGAAGACTGTAAACACAATATGCTTCATTTAGTAAAAATGTTGAATAGTGGAACAGAGAGCAAACGAAAGACATTATAAGAATAATCATAATGAAGTGATATCGAGATCATCGGGTTTCAAGGTAGTTTTAAAGAGTTATCTTCAAACTTTGGTAGAGAAGCAAGAGGCAAAGACTTGATGATTCAGCTTGCAATCCAATCAACCACAACACTCTTGATATAATGCTTCTTAAGCTTTCTCCTTCGAATGTTGTTTCCCCTGCATCCGCATTGCTTTTTCGTTAGTCTCTGCATTTATGCAGTTTACTTAACTGAATTAGCGAACTTGCCAGTATTGGTTGTGTAACACAAATTCATCTGTTGCTACTTTCTTCCCATCATCATTGCGGTTCCAGTGGTATATCGCGTGTGTTCGGTTTTTTATGTCCAGAGTAGAGTGGCCGTAACTAGCTTCGCGAAATGCAGAATAATCTGGCTGTGGTTCCCTGAACCTGAAACAAGAAGTGCATATTTTCTTCTATCACTCGATACTAATGAATAATGACAACTCTACTATACATAAGCAGCCATTATAGTCATCCTGATTAGATTTGAAGATGTTCAGCAGCTCAACTCTTAGCTATAGGTCTTCCTATATCGAATCAGAGCTGTTGTGAGTTGGTTAAAGAGCAGTTAGTGAGGTCTGGGTTGATAAGGATCTCTTGACAGATAGTTTCCGGGTGTGTATTTTCTACGGTTTGGTTGGGCAATTGGTTGAGAAGTCTCTCTGGTTTTGCAAATTATAACGCATTCCAAAGGTCAATCTTTTTCATGCCACTTACCTTCCTGCGAGACCTTCTTGATTTCCTCCATCTCCAACTGTGATGTAAACAGGAGCTGACTTATCTGGAACTGGGAAACGATCTCCGCTTGATACATTATACCGCACATTAGATACTCGGTACTGAGATGAAAAAAATAAAGATTTTAGTAAGCACATTTAAGCATATATGAAATCTATGTGGAGTAAAGGTAATAAGAGAGTACCGATCTCTCGTAGGCATGAACGTGACCAGCAAAGATTACATCAACTTTGTGTTGGACAAACCACTCCTCATAAGCTGCACGCATGCTTTCACCTTCCATGAAGTGTGCTTCATTGCTATTGTAAATTGGGACGTGCATCAAAACAATTAGCCATGGAGTTTTCTCCCTGTCAACTCTTTTAAATTCTTCACTTAGCCAATGCCATTGCGGGGTATACTTCACTGCACAACACTCGGAAAAAGTCATTCTTAAGAGAAATACAGAGCATAAATAGGTATAAAACTTTTGTTTCTAAGTAACAAAGACAAAGTTAGAAGCAGGGGGGATGTTATTGAGAAATGGAGTTATTACCAAAAGGGGAATAGCTGGAGAGGACAATGATATGAGCGGACGCACGCCTAATAGCATACCAGAGAGGACTGCTACTTTTTGAGGCTAAGTAAGGCGTAGTATAACGCTGAAGATAATTCTTGAAAGGTGACACTTCCCCCTGTAAATGTTTTACATGTATGAGAACTCAGAAGAAAAAAAAGAAGACTCAAGCGCACAACATGATCAGTTAGAAGTTACAACATAGAGCTACAATGAAAATTTTATTATGTTCTATGTTTAATTTAATCATATCAAAGTTCATGTAACCAATTCATTTCTCTCTTTAAGCTTCAGAGTACTTTCTCAAACACCTGTAACAATTGATCTATGTCTAAGGAACTGTTATAAAGGAAATCGTGTAACATTGGAACAACTCATCATTTTTGGTTTTTGGTTTCCATGGGACTCAATTTTATACATAAAACATATGCTACTTGAGTAGGCAGTAAGTACAAGATGACTAAAATATTTACCATGTATGGCATGTAATCTATTTCGTGATTTCCTGCAGACCAGAGCCACGGTTGATAAGCCGTGCTACGCTCTACAAAACGTCCCCAACTATCCCATCTCACACCAACATCATTATACTGATATCTGTCAGCGTAAGAGAGATCTCCTAGAAACAAAACAGCTTGAGCTCCACTCTGCATGTAGTGCTCCAGTGTGGATAACGAGTTGAATGTTTGGCCCATATCGCCTACAATGCGAAAGTGAAACTTAGTTTGGCTAGTACAGAGCTGTAGAAACAAATCAAGTAACTCTCCTTGAAACAAAATTTCAAATTAACTCTGCCGAGAATCATAAGAACAAGCCCCAATGAATCTAGATCAAAATAATCCCAAATAAACAGAAGAAAAAGGACATACCAATAATACCAAACTTGTAGGAAGCATCTGGATGCACATTTGGAGGTGTAACAAACCAAAACTCCCGAGATGATTCACCGCTTCCGATCTTATAATAATACTTTTTATCATGCTGACAGCCAAATATATAGATTATAGATTAGCATCGTCTCACAAAATAACCAGAACAAAACTGCATTTGAATGTAATCTACTCATCTAAGATCACAAAGTCACAAAGACAAATTCCAGTTTCTAAATTGCATACAATAGAGAAACAACCATTCGTTCATATAGTCGTACAGCCACCAAAACGAATACTTTTCTATCAGGGTTGTTGTGCATGGTTCTTGACCGAAAAAATGTGAAACAAATAAATAAAATGTTATTAGTATTTGTTACCTCAAGACCAGAGACAAGGGTGTGATGAATAAACCCAGACTTGTATTTGTAAAACGTATAGTTTGTGTATGTCCCTTCAGCAACAAAATCATACTTCCCCTGAACCGAGCCGTAATGTACTTTGCTAGAACCAGGTTCATCAGGTGTCACCCATGAGATGATAACAGCCTTACCATCATAATCACCTTGAGTAATATGCACCTAATCACAAGTATGAATACACACACATTATTGTAGTGAAGAAGAACAGAATCTTGTCAAGATAAAAAGAGTGATGACTGACTTGTTGTGGAGCATTGTAGCCTTCAGGGACTTTAAAGACATGATGATCAAGTGGGATATCAATGGCGGGCCATTCGGATCGAATAAAACTACTTGTGATTCCAGCTTCTCCATATAACAACAATGAGCTCAAGAACACAAACAATACTAGCAAATGATGCATCGCATTGACCTTTCCCATAACTTCTTTCGCCTTCGAAATCTCCCACAAATCTCCCTCTCAGGTTTCTCTACCTGTTAACCAAAACCGGATTTGGATTTCTCAGTTACAAATTTCGCAGAACAAAATGTTGAGTTTTCTGTTAGAAAACTGGGAATCGCAAAATCGAATGTTGAGCTTGAAACGATATGAATAGGCAATAATAGCCATAGACTAATCAAAACGATGAGACGAAACATCGAATCAATCACAGAAACTACTTGTCATTAGACTACAGATGACAAAAAAAAATAAGATCGAAGGAAGTGAATTTTGATGATACCTGGAAGTTGAAGACATTTGGGAGATTATTATCTCTCTCGATGAATGAAAACAGATTGATCCGTTCAGATATATGGTGGAAGATGACCACATACGTGGAGAGTTATGATTGGCTGAGCCGAATTGATTGGATCTAACGCATTAAGCACAGTAACGTAATCTTTAACCAATGGCAAATAATAGCACCACGTTGGTTTTGTTGAATAGTGGTTTAGTCCGAGCGTTATGTGATTTGATCGTTTTCAAAATTCGTAATTGTGTAATTAAAAGCCCTTCCTACTAACGTGTCTCAAAAGGTTAAACAAATTTGTCTTTTGAAGAGAAAATGTCTTCCATACGGCGGTTTGCTTCTTCTGGACCTGAACCGAACGCTAGCTAGAGGTTATTTTGACTGGTCAGTTACACCAGTCTACTAAAAGCTTGGCGAAGATGTTACACCAGTCTGAAAAAAATGATTTTCGAGCTTTGGTTGTTTCAACTCAAGTCGTTGTTGTCACAGCCTCACTGGGTTATGCCAGCCATTACGGTTAAGTGAGGGACAATTCGGAATGACTAAAAGTAGAAGCAACTATGTCTATATACAGGTTTGGGCGTATCATGAACGAAGTTCACATAAATACCAAAAGGTACGTGACTGGCTCGGATCTTTCAGCACGTCCCAACAAAGCTACGATCTCTTGCAAAGCCGATAATCTTTTCTCCGAGTTGTAAACAAAGTAAAGATAAAGAATCTAAAGATAATCCCTTTTTTACCTTTGAATATATATTTTCATTAGTACTCCTAACAAAATGAGGCCTCTTTTTTTTAGATGCAATCTTGTTCCACTATAAGCCATACCTATAAGCCAAAAACTTCTTGCGGGTTGCACTAAATGTATAAAGAGTACAATTTAAGGAATACCTGTAGACTTCTTACACTAGACTAATCAAAACATCACATTCTTGTACTTCCTATTCTTTCCCTCATTAGATCAAGCAGTATGAAAACATTCACTACGGCACGCAAGTCTGGAATATTTAAGCGAAACAATCACTAGAGCAACGTGGTATCGTGAAAGATCAAGATTTCATCAACGCCAACATAACTAATATAAGGAGCAATCGAGTCAGTCAACACTACGACAAACACCAATTCATTTACTCAGTCTACTATTACCAAAGATTCATATTCATCTAAAGTCACATTCCACTTCCCATTTTCACGGAATCAACTCGCAGCAAGAAGCATTTGCAAGTGACCACTCTCCACGGCAGCTCCGAGATCTGAAGTGAAGATAAAACAGCCAAGGCTGTGAGTAGCTCCATCCAGATTTTGGTTTAAAAGATTAGAAAAGAAGAAATTTAGAGTTCATACCATCTGAACCACCAATATGCTTGCCGTTTACAAACACTTGCGGGACAGTACGGCGGCCGACGAATTCCAGAAGCTCATACTGAATTTGATCTCCGTCCTCTGGAAAAACGAAAAACCGTAAAAACAAAATCCTTAGAAGATTAAAAAAAGAAAATGGATCAAACTCGTACCTCTATGATCAAGCTCTATAACAAATGGCTGTTCCTTAAGCTCGCTGAAAATACGTTTCGCCCGCAAGCAATACCTAAATAGTCACAAGCATGCAAAAATAACAAAAAATCAAAGAATCAATCAAACGGACATAATCGATTAAAGAGCAGTCGAATTCAAATTCAAAAGTCTTGGATTCAAAATCAATACAATATGGATTAAAACTAGGTAAGAACCAAACACTTTGAATCGTTTCAGATGTTACTAATTCAGTTGCGAGGCGAAAGAGAGAAGGAGAAAGAGAATTTACGGGCAGTAGGATTTGGAGAATATGACAATCTTGTTGGACAAGATGGCGTTCTGGACGAAAGCCGACACCGAATTAGCGGCGGCGGCAGAGTTTGACAGATCTCCGAGAACCACAAGTAATAGTAGCAAGGGAACCGCCGCGACGGCAAGGCGACGAGGACGCAGGCCAATCATCGCCGTTTCGATCACCGGTCGTCGAGTTGAAAACTATTTTATTTTTCTCTCCTTTTGTTATTGATCGTTTGGCGATTTTATCCCCAGTCGTCGGCTGGGCATTTTATAGAACCCCTAAACCGGAATCGAATCCGATCCGAAACCCGAATTCAAACCCGAACCAATATGAAAAACACTTTCCTTGTTTCTTTTTAAATGTCATTCTAGAGTTTAAATTTTGTTCATTTTAAAAGTCTGTTTTATATTTCGTATGTAAATATTTGTCAAAATTTCCAATTATATATATATTTTTTAACTTATTTAATAGACAAATCAAATACATTAAATAAGGATAAAATAGAACATTTAACAATTTTTTCAATATATGTGAAATAGTCTTAAACGACATATATAACAGAGATAATACAATATATGATTGGAATCCGTTTTTGCGGTATTTTGGTTACTGAATTTTACCTAAATACGATTTGAAGTTGGACGGATATTAAATTCAAAAATCTCGAGCCCGAAAATTTTGAAAACTCTAAAGCCGAACCCAAAATCTTAAAAACTTTGGAAAACCGGAAAAAGGGAAAAATTCAAAAAAATTCTAAACTTGAAACCCAAAAATACATGAATTCGGAAAAACATCTGGTATGCTCAGATTTGAATAGATTTGCTAAACCCGACCACAATCCGCAACCATTAAACCGAACCCAAACCTAATGATCCCAAGGCTGGAGTTCGGATATCGAACTGAACCCGACCCGCCAGCTCTTTGTAAAGAGTAATGAATCAAACGGCGCGCATTCCTATATCCTAAACATATAACGGCATGCACGGTTTGATTTCTTATCATTTCGATGGAAAACTTAAAAACACAGTGATCAACTTGCGCGACGGAGAAGGAAAATTTTCCGGCGCTCAAATGGAAGCTCCGCCATTGATTCGAGAAGATGAAGATCACTTCGTGCGTCTCTTTCTTCTTCTATGTGTTCATAAACACAAAACCATGTGTTGTAAAATACTATATGATTGAATAATGTTCTTCTTCTTCTTTCTACTACCTCACTAAACCCTAAGTGATCGGTCCTCTTTCCATGGTTTCAAAAGCTTCTTTTTTCCCTTTACTAATGGAGCTATTGCAGAACGTAGACGTTAACCCTTTCTCTGATTTTTTAGTCTTTGTTGATTTCTAATGCTCTCTTCTTGGGTTGTACAACACATTACAGGATGGTCATCTCCTTCATCCTCCTTTTTGCTCTACTGAAGGTTCTGTTGGTGTCGTTGATCTTCACAAATTTACCGGCGAAGTTACATCTGAGAGTCGTAATGCCAAGAGGAAACTTGAAAACGGCTACGGCCTCTTCTGTGTCTTGAGAAAAAGAACTTGTAGGCAGAGTTCTGATGGTGATATGTTTCCGGATTGCGATAATGCTGAGAAAGATGGCGACGATGACGATGAAGAAAATTGTATAAGATCCGAATGTGACTTCAGGTTTGAGAATCTATTTGATGAGGACTGTTGCTGCAGTGGCAGTGACACATACCTATCTGACTCTTCAGAGTTTGATGTTATATCCGAGCATGTTCTACAAGAGTTGGATTGGATGGGAGAATTAACCGGTTCGAAATCTTTGCCTTTATGCAACTTTCCTTGGCCCATTGAGGATGAGGGAACTCTGGTTAGTAACTTGTCTTCAGAAACTCAGAACTCTATCTTGTTGTTATCTCTTGGTGAAGGCAACGAGGATAATGGTGTAAGGTCTAAAGAAGATGAAATGTTCTCGTCTGTTTCTGTATCCCCAGAAGAATTTCAGAAGATCATTGATCCAAAAAAATGCTCTGGTTATAGCAATGACATGTCTTATGTCCCTGGGATTTGTGAAGACAGTTTGAAGTGCAGTATCAACAAAGACGATCGAGAAGTCCCATGTAGTTCTGATGTCTTCAAGAATGATGGTGATACGTCATCTGCAATTGAAGTTAGATTAGGAGATGTGGTAAGCTTGCAGGGGTCTCTAGAGAAAATGAGCAGCACTTATGACAAAAGACTGTGGAATGAAGACGATGAACCAATACCGATTAGCATTGTCCCTCCTGATGGTGAGTCAAGCATATTGCCAGAGACGTGCTCACGTCATCAGATTGTCGAATGTATAAATGAATACAACGTCCACAATGATAATATTGGCCTTGAACTCTCTCCCATACATTTAACAAAACCCCTTGAAAGGCGTAGTATGCCATTGTCAGTTTGTGGCTCTGTAGCTGCAGCCAGAAACATACCTTTATTGGAAAATAGTTCTGGTGCTTGTAATTCCTTGGATGAACAATTACATCCGAATCTTAATAACCCGAAAAACGGGGATGCAGAACTTGCTCAAGCCCCCTTAACTCTATATCAGGAAGACGTCGATGATGAAGATGAGATTTGCTTTTCTGACATTGATGCGATGGTACACCTTGATTATTCTGTATACTAACATGTCTAAATTATCCTTAAATGACTTCACATGATTCTTCAGATTCGCAAATTGAATCTTCTCCCGGATGATTCAGAATCATGCTTGAACATGGAAGGTAACTCATATGCCTTTTGATGTCCAGTTGTATTATTTCTTCACTCTGTTTCATTCAGAACAATTGTAAAGAACAGTTATGACTCTCGAACTACAATTCTCTCGATGATGGTTTGCATTATGAATCCTAGAATTGAACATGTCTAAGCATCAAAGACATACATTATTTGGATTGGAACATTGCACAAGGACTTCAATCCGAAGAGCAATTATGTCTCAAGGGGCATTAGCTGTCCTGCAATGTCGTGATTCAAAGCATTTTATTAGAAAACGTGAGGTATGTAAGGCAAGTCACTTCCTACTTTCACAGGGTTTCCATGTTTAATCTAGTCCTGTTAAGTACATGGCACAAGATCATTTATCTGTCATAGGTAATTATTGGGAGATCATCTGATGGCCTGAATGTTGACATTGACTTGGGTAAAGACGGTTATGGGAGCAAGATATCTCGGCGTCAGGTGATTCTCTTTTCCTTTCCCAAAGTTAAATTAGTTTACTGATCAAACTTCTTAGTTACCACCGTGTTAGATAGTTTATATGCGTCGTACTTTGATTTCTCCATAGGCATTGGTGAAGCTAGAGAACAACGGATCGTTCTCTCTAAAGAACCTGGGAAAGCGGCATATCCTTGTGAATGGGGAGAATCTCAATACAGGACAGACTGTATCCCTCGCATTGTGTACTTCAGTTGATGTAAGCAGTAGATAATAATGCGCGTTTATGCATATTTCTATATCTAAAAGTCCCGAAATTTTGCAGATTAGAGGAATAGTCTTTATGTTCAAGATTAACAAAGAAGCAGTGAGACAATTCTCGAAGAACAACACACGGATAAACATCATCGACGACACCAAATTCAGATGGTGCGAATAAATTATGTTAGTACTCTACGCCTCTACCGAGTAACTCATAAGCACCTAACGCCAATGAGTGATCCCATCAACATTTTTTCGTTTTCTTCCATAGAATTATAAGTTTGTTAGAAGGCAATGATTTGGAACCTTTGCTTGCAACAACAGCTTGCACTTTAGACTTTTAGTTATCTCACCAACCTTATTACTTCATTAAAGTTGTTTTTCTATCAACAACCAACAAATTAATTTTTAGATTTTGATAATTTGTGTTCTCGTGGGTACGTCATATTTGGGAGCAAAATATAAAGAATTTTCCTTAATGGAATTTTGTCTATTTATGAGTTGTGAATATGGTAATGTGTGTAGTAATCAAAGTTCACGAGTTGTTATGTCTTTTGGAATCTAAAGCTCTTTCTTTTTACCTCTGAGTTATAGTTGATGTTGATAGGACCAACCACACCTAACTGTACAGTACTTGTCTTTACGCATATGTCTCAATGGACCATCACACACATGATATAAAAAACTTTATATTATATCACATTATTTATAATCTAATGTCAATATATAAATTCTTCTGTCTTTTCAAGTTTCAGAACAACGTTCAGTAGATCTATCACACGCATTGCTTCTCTCATCCAACGGTCCTTATTCTCACTCTCTCTACTTCTTCTTCTACTTCTACTTTAGTCTGTTTCTGAAACCAAACAAACAAACATGGCTTCTCTTCTTTCTCTTCTTCTTCTTCTTCTTTTGTTCAGTTCATTATCAGTAGAATCCAAGACTTTCTGGGCTGATGTAGAAGCTCTTAAAGAATTCAAAAACTCAATCGATGCGAAATCGATTAGTCCTGGTTCTTGTATAAGTTCTTGGGATTTCTCCGTTGACCCTTGTGACACTTTGTTCAGTGAGACATTCACTTGTGGTTTCCGTTGCGACTCCGTCGTTTCCGGATCGGGTCGGGTCACAGAACTTACTCTTGACCACGCCGGTTACTCCGGCTCTCTCTCCTCCGTCTCCTTCAACCTCCCTTACCTCCAGTCACTCGATCTCTCCGGCAACTACTTCTCCGGTCAACTTCCCACTTCCCTCTCCAACCTCACTCGCTTGACCCGCCTCTACCTTTCCGGAAACACCTTCTCAGGATCCATACCCGAATCCATTGGGTCTTTACCTCTCCTCGAGGAGCTTCTCCTCGACAACAACCGCCTCGACGGCGCCGTTCCGGCGAGTTTCAACCGCCTTTCGAGCCTAAAACGGTTAGAAATCCAGCTCAACAATATCTCCGGCGAATTCCCCGATCTAACCTCACTCAAAAACCTCTATTACCTCGACGCGAGCGATAACCGGATCTCGGGTCGGATCCCTTCATCATTACCCGAATCCATAGTCCAAATCTCCATGCGGAACAATCTCATCGAAGGAACGATTCCACAAACCTACAAATCCCTAAACTCTCTTGAAGTTTTGGATCTTAGTCACAACAATCTCTCTGGCTCAGTCCCATCGTTTATCTTCACTCATCAATCTCTTCAACAGCTAACTCTCTCCTTCAATGGCTTCACTTCTTTAGATTCACCTTACTACTCTCCCTTGGGTCTCCCCAGTGAGCTAATCTCAATCGATCTCAGTAACAACAAGATCCAAGGGGCTTTACCTCTGTTCATGGGTCTATTACCAAAGCTCTCAGCTTTGTCGTTAGAGAACAACAGATTCTCCGGTATGATTCCGACACAGTATGTCTGGAAAATCGTGTCGCCTGGATCAGATTTCGCCGGGTTTCAGAGACTTTTGTTAGGTGGAAATTTCTTGGTCGGAGTTGTGCCGGGTCCTTTGATGGCGCTTAAGCCTGGTTCGGCGAATTTGCAGCTCGCCGGAAACTGCTTCTCGTGGTGTCCGGCGACGTTTTTCTTTTGTCAAGGAGAAGAGCAGAGATCTCTTACGGAATGCAGAAAGTTTAGCGGTGTAATTCCATGATTAGTAATGATCAGCGTCTCTCTTTTTTGTTTTGTTTGCTTGTCTTGAGATCATCCGGCAATTACTTAGCCGATAATTTCGGCTAAAATGTGATTAGTTAATAAAAATTGCCGTTGGAAGAGACAAGTAGAAGATGATATCATCTCTAATAACCGTTTAATATATATAGTTTTTGCCATGAACAAAAAAAAACATCCTCCTATATAATAAATCAAAGTACATTTAAGTGATTTTCACTTACGTATCGTTCATATGTGAGCTTTCAACATTAACATTATATTTTGGTTAGTCGAAAGATTTAAAATTTTAATTTAATTTTGACTTATATAATTCATCTTTAAAATAAACATAAATCATGAATCACTTTAATTCACTTGTCAAACACTTTTCTGAAATAAACAATTTTAATTCATTTGCCAAACATTAGATTATTTAATTTATACCATTTTTTTATCCTTGCTAATTTAAGAGTGGCAACAAAAATATATATTTAAAATATGCTTCAAAAATATACACACTATTATTCAATAAAATATATATGTTAAATTTTTTGGTATTTTTTTGTCATAATATAAATCAAAGTAATGGTGACCAAATTAATAATATAAATTAGAAATATGATAATTACATTAAATGTTTCTTAATTTGTTTTGGACGAGATATTAGGAACATTATAATTATAATTTTAGGTTTACATTTTTTGAAATTTACATATTAAAAATCCTACTATATATTAAAAAAGAAGTGATTTAAGTTGTTTTTGTCCACATGTCGCTCATAGGTGAGTTGTAGGATTAAACATTATAATTTGATTGGTCGATGAGTTTTGATTTTTAGAATTTTTTTAATTTTTTTCGAGTCATAAACGGACATTAAAATTTTGTCTAACAAATAATATGTGATTATGAAATTTGAATTATTAAGATAACAAAATTGATTGGTTTTATTCGAATTATTTAATTATGGAAATATAAACTAGAATGAGGATGTATTTTGTATTTCGGTTAATAAATATATAAACCATAATTAGTAATGAAATACTTTAGGAAATAAATAAGTAAACTACAATTCAATTTTCTAGGAAATTATTTGTGATTACGAAATTTGAATTTTCTAATTGATTGTTTTTTTAGAATTATCTAATTATGGAATTATAAAATTAGAATGAGAATGTATTAAAATTTCGGTTTAATAAATATGAGAACCATAATTAGAAATGAAATAATTAAGGAAATTATAATTCAATTTACTACCAAATTATGCGTGACTACGAAATTTCCTAATTGATTGGATTTATTCGAGTTATCTAATTTTAGAAATATAAAATTAGAACGAGAATGTACTAAAATTTCGGTTTAATAAATATGAAAACCATAATTAGAAAAAAAATAATTAAAGAAATAATTAAGGAAACTATAACTCAATTTTGTCTTGTCAAAAAATATTATTTTGATGTATAAATATGGTTCTATATACAACCAAAAATTAGTCTTCATACTTTAAAAAAAACACATATCGACAATGGTTCAAGTTAATGTTGTTGAACTTATTGTCCCTCCTAACGATTTTACGATTAATGTGAAGGTTTTAAACGTTTGAAAATAACATTACACATATGATGTCATGATGAAGACGTAAGTCTTTTTATTTATATTCTATTCAATTATATTTGATTTTAGTTTATATCTTTCCGAAAGTGAATACTCTCTTCCTAAACAATGTTATTTTTTCTAAAAATATGTAGGAGTGGATAATTGGAATAACAAGTTATGAAGGGTTGACCGAAGCTTTAACAAACGTTTGTCAGAGTGTCTTTTAAATGAATGTTATGTATTTAGGCAATGTTTTGTTTAAAAAAATATTGGAGAGATAAATTTTCTTAAAATGCGTAAAAAGCTCTAAGACATCCTGTAATAAAAAAAGAGGAATTTTAGACGATTTGTTTCCGACAATTCTAAAGTTAGAGTCTATTTTGAAATTCCAAAACGTCCTATATATATTATGACTTACAGAAACAAAGTTAATTCATCCCTAAACCTCAACTCACATTTACATTCTCAACATATTTTTCTAAGGACATGGCTCTTTTGTTAAATATACATAAGAGTTTTTCTCATGTGAAGAACCCTTATTTAAATTCTCCATATCACTCATAAACTCACTGTTTTATTGTAAATTTGAAATAATTTATTTTGATAAGTAAACATAAAAAAAAACACTATAGTTAAATCCTCCATATAATACTAATACCCGCGAATTCTCGCGGGCGGCCACCTAGTTATAAAAAAAGTATTGTGGTAAATTGTTTTAGTCACGAACCCCATCTCCTCAAACCCAACTTACGCAGCACGGAATCTTTATCGGATATGTCCTTCCCGCTTTGGAATCGAAATTAGAAGTTCTCGAAAGCTTTAAGAAACTCGATTTCATGACTTTTCCAAAACATATTGTTTTGAAAACTCTTTACATTTCCATTTTCAAAGTTTGCAATTCCATTTTAAAACTTTAGTATTATAAATACATATAGTTTATTTATAAAGTTTGATTCAAATGATATAGTTGTTATCTATAGAATTATTGATTACAATGGTGATATAAATCATATGCTAGATTTAAAAGTAATATGAATATGTGAAATAAAATTTAATTTTAAATAATAATAAATGTGAATATTTAAATGTATTTAAAAGATTTCTTTTAACACTGAGAACTTTTTAATATTGATTTGGAAATCGACCTGCAAATTAGAAAAGAAAGAGAAGACATAGATAAACCACAAGGATAACAATGTTTTTATATATTCTGGTATTGGATGGTTTTTATGAAAAAACATTGATGACAACCATGTCCAAAGTTAATTTTACTTCACACTGATTGCTCTGCTTTTATCCACAATAGCGGCTTAAGAAGAGCGCAGTTTGAACGTGAAGGAAATTCGTCGCCAAAAGCATGACTAAATCCGAAAATAACGAGTCTTCTCTTTTGCCTGCAAATCGTTTTATAGAGATCCAAGTAGAAAAATCCAAAACAAACTCAGCTAGCGGAGGGAGACGACATGAGATTAACGTAGGAGTCAAATAGACTTAAAAATTTTCCACTCCTTAGTTCGGTGATAAAGAAAATCTCATATATGAACACCACCATACAAAAGATATGTGTCATATAATATATGAGGTAATTTTAAAAAAAAAATTTCTTTTACGCTTCATTTTCGTGCACTTTCTTTCGATTCCATAGAATAGAGCTTCAAACTCAAAAAACAGTTGGATTCGCTTATTACGAAAAGAATTGTTTTCAGTTTTGTTCAGAAATTGACAAAATAAATTTTCGTAATAAGACTGATCATTGTCAAGATGGACTTAAACTTGTAGTTGTGGTGTGAGAACGATCCGAACCCATTACTGCCAACCTGAATGTTCTAAAGAAGTTTTCACCTCTGGGCCGTTTGAGGAACAAGTGATTCCACACCGTTAGACCCCGACTCCGACCCTGACCCCAACCCCATCATTATCTAGTTTAGTGGTTTTGATTCACTTTTTTCTCTATTTTTTTTTGATATGACTCTTCTCTCGGCATAAAATATTTGGCGTGTTCTTTTCTCTATCGCTCAACCAGCCGTAGCGTCAAAAAAATATTAAAGTCCCGAGCGAGGCCTAAACGCTTTTTGCCATATAAAAATAAAGATGCATAAGTCGTCTTTAACGCAACGACGAAGAAAAGTAGTCGCCTTCTGTCGCTGTAAATTTTAGCGACGATTCAATTCAACACGTTTGCGAAGGATTTTAGTGTCACTGTGTTGTTGGTGTTGTTATTTGTCTTTGTATTAGTGTAATTTTTTTTGACCCTGCCGCTAGTTTAGCAACTCCGAAAAGAACACGTCCATTCTAAAATTTCAAACTTTTAAATAACCTTTGAAAAACAATATGTTTTTTACAAACATAACCTATAATTTTTAACATTTTTTTTGTTACAGATAATTTTAACATTTTCAAATGAAGTGTGCACAAAAAACTCCATAGCCTAATGATGTGATCCTGGGGAATTAGGATCAGATTCCTACACCGTCACTTCGCCGTTGGTTGTTGGAGAGCTGGTGCGGAAGACTTTGGATTGGAAACGGATGAAATAGAGATTATTCGAAGGTGATATGGATGTGGGAGATGCGAGAAACGAGCAGATGAAAAGATGCAGAGGCTGAGACGGTCAACTCTCGTAAAAGTCCGAACACGAAAGATCGTGGCGGCGAGAGATAAACCTGAACAGCGATGCGATGGAAGACGAATGAAACTTCCGAGAGAGATGAAAGGGCTCTCGGACATTAAAACTTAGATTCACTAAGGAAACAAATTCTTAAAGTGGCTAAGCATTTCGAAAACTCAAGAGAGAGTCTTTGAAAAGAAGATTTGAATAAAAAGTTGGTTGTTTTACAAATGAGAGAGGAGTGCTCCTTATATAGAAAATGAGTTAGGTAGGAAGCACCTTCATTTAATGAAATGCATTAAAAGACAACAAGTTTCAAAAAGACTACAACTACTCTCCATGCATTGGGCGACAAATTTATTAGTCTTCTTAGTCTTTAATGTCGTGGGTCCTTTGTCATTTATTAGGCTCGGGAAATAGTCTCGGGACTTGCCTCGTTAAAAACCTTTCTCGGAAAACCCGGTGGGACAAAACCGAGAGAATGAAAAAAGAGTGCAAGACCCGACACCTCCGTTAATGACGACTTTCGAGGCTTGAATCACGATCAATGAGATTGGATAAGCACTCGCAAAGCGGCCTGTATCTTGTCGGATAAATGCTTGGACGGCACGGTTGAGCCATTGAGTCTTTGATCGGGTCAAGGGACCGGATGATTCGCATAAGGCTTCGTCTGGATTGAGCCGCTCCTCAACTACGAGCTCCTCCTCGAGTTTAAACTTCTCAGGTTCTAGCTGCTTTGAGACCTCACGGTCCATAATCACATCACCTAAGGAATCAAAACTCTAAAGAAGACTAAAACGATCTTTTTTGCTAACTATTTTACAGTAGGATATTAATTTTATTAGCATCCGAATTTTAGTTCCTACAAATTAAATATTAGATTTTAAAATGTTAAAATTTTAGTTTTTATTATTTGAATTTTGTTTCCCGTAGATACCCAAATACGGAGACTTTTTTTGCTGATTTTCGTTATCTATACTATTATTAAATACGAAGTCAAAAGCTGGCGTGGCGATCGTAGAGAGTCCGTAGGTGACGTGGCATCTCGAGGATTTTCCTCGGAAAATAGAAAAAAATTAGTCCAGAAATTATGGTACATGACGTGGCGGGATCTGAGATGTACAATGTTTTTTTCTTGTTTGGCGTTATCGTGGTCGTCCCTTATTTTTCTCCAACCGCTTTTGGACCGTTTTATCCCTGCGCAAAAATATGTATTTATCTCTTGGAGAAATATTTTTAATCTCGGCCAACTAAACGCTCTCTACGTCCGGTAAATATCCATTTGTGATCTTCGACGTCTTTATCTTCTCTTTTATGATTATCTATTTAAGTTTTTTGTTTTTTATTTTTTATAAAAATATAAACCCTAATTTTCGGCTAATCAAACGCTCTTTACGTCCGGTAAATCTCCATTTGTGATATTCGACATTTTTATCTTCTCTTTTATGATTATCTATTTAAGTTTTTAGTTTTTTAATTTTTATGAAAATATAAACCCTAATTCTTATTCTGCTCCTATAAATACCTTCTCTATCTTTTCTTTTTCACAACTCAAAACCTCTCTCTCTTTCAATTTTATATATTACTCATTTCAAACTTTCTAAAGTTCTTATATGATGGTCTTTTATGTCTTTGTTCGTGACATCCATATGTACGGTACATTAGGATCTATACTACAAACATACCTATAGATATAAATTTATTTTGCTATATTACTCAATTGGTTTTCGTTTTCTTTGTTGTATAGAGGAATTTTTTGTTTCTAGAGAAACTTGCATGGATTAACAAGATAATAGTGTGGTGTTCTCTCTGGTTTTTTATGGTTTATCCTTTTACTATTTGGTTTTGTATTTTTTTGTTTATTTTTCTTGGTTTTAATCTACATGGCTTGGTGTTTTGTTACTTTGGGATAATTTTCATCTTCCTTTTTTAATAAAATCTAAAAAAATTAGGATCCATGCGTAATTGATTAAGTCTTCAATTAAAAAATAAGTCTTTCTTATAAAGAATGTCATGTTTTGTTACATGACGTATAAATTAATCAAATCCATGTGTAACTAATGATTATTACATGGCTTAGTGTTTTTTTTTTTGAATCCTCGATAGTTACACGTTAAATATTTACAAACCTTAGCGTGTAATCACCAATGCTTCACGTGTAATCAGTGAATCATTGAATACAATCACGTGAAATCTAACCAACTCCATACTAGAAAAAAAAATAATTGATAAATATTTTTCTAGGGATGTATTAGTAGTATTTAAAATCATGAACATAAATAAAAATTGATTCAGATAAGTCCATAAAATCAATGAACACATTATGTAGTAAATGGATTGTAATATACTCTTTATGTTTCTCATATACGTCTATGAGATTATCAATCATGTTCACAAACATAGCAGCCGTTAAAACCATGACAAAGAATATTGCATGACCTTACTCACGTAATCCGCTATTTTATCTAGCGCTGCCAAATATTTTTCCACCATCATTCTCACGTCGAACTAAATTTTAAATTGGATTTTAAATTGTGAACAAAAAAAGGATGGGGTTAGATATTTACCCGTAGACCAAATATTTATCAAGAAAAATATACCAAGAATATTTATTCATGTATACCAGGTTATGAGATTTGGTATTCTTGATATTTAGTATGTTTTTTGATAAAGTTGATATTTAGTATATTTAGTCTAAGTCTATCGTATATGAAACCATTTACATGACATATATATTAATCAAATCCATGCGTAACTAATGATTATTACATGGCTTAGTGTTTTCTTTTTTTGAATCCTCGATATTTACACGTTAAATATTTACAAACCTTAATATGTAATCACCAATGCTTCACGTGTAATCGGTGAATCATTGAATACAATCACGTGAAATCTAACCAACCCATACTAGAAAAAACAAATGATTGATAAATATTTTTCTAGGGATGTATTAGTAGTATTTAAAATCATGAACATAAATGAAAATTGATTCAGATAAGTCCATAAAATCAAAGAACACATTATGTAGTAAATGAATTGTAATATACTCTTTATCGTTTCTCATATACGTCTATGAGATTATCATAAACATAGCAGCCGTTAAAAACATGACAAAGAGTATTGCATGACCTTACTCATGTAATTCGCTATTTTATCTAGTGCTGCCAAATATTTTTCCACTATCATTCTCATGTCGAACTAAATTTTAAATTGGTTTTGAAATTGTAAGCAAAAAATGATGGGATTAGATATTTATCCGTAGACTAAATATTCATCAAGAAAATTATATTAAAAATATTTATTCAAGTATACTAAGCTATGAGATTTGGTATTCTTGATATTTAATATATATTTTTTTGATAAAGTTGATATTTAGTATATTTAGTGTAAGTCTGTCGTATATGAAACCATTAACAATTATAGTCGAAATGTCCCAAAAGATAGTACTTAAAAAAATATTGATTCTTTAGACGTAACTAATATATTTACGTTTAAAATCAATTTAACGAAATTGATCCATGTCCGTGCAACGGACCTAAAAATAGTAAACATTGCGTAATGGTGAGCACGCAGGCACGAGCATGCATATGCTTCGCTTGCGGGGCCCGGTTGATGATGATTACATGACATGTCTCTCTTTCTGAATTATGGTCTTGAGTATTTTTGGAAGATATGAGATAATTCTAATATGTAATTTTATTGGGCTTTGGGTTTAACTTTTTTTTTGCCGCTGGGCTTTGGGTTTATCTAGTGGAGCGATACGACGATTCTCTAGGCCCATTTGTAAAACAAAAACAAAATTTTAAAATTAGAAGGGGTGTTCCGAGAATCGAACTCGGGACCTCTCGCACCCGAAGCGAGAATCATACCACTAGACCAAACACCCACTCTCATTTACCGAATTTCTAATATATTAGATATTATTTCATAACAAGATGGCACCTACATTCATTTTGATTGCTTAATAGTCAACACTACTTAGTAGATGTCTTTTCTTTTTCTTTTGCTCAGCTTCATCTTCATATTAATTCAACTAAGTTCGTTACAAATATAAGATAGTACACAATCTAGGAGTATCTTCCACAAAAGTAAGAGTCTCCTTGGCTATATTTCTATGTACCACATGATTACAAACTCTAGGAGAAAACACCAATCTAAAATCTTCATGAGTGGACATTATGATTACCTCTTCTTGTTTGATAAACTCTTAACTTTTGCACCTTTCACACATTTTTTTAGTTAGATTCCTCAAACTCGTTTCATATACAAAAAGACAAAGAAAGATTTGCTTTCCTTTTTTTTTATTGTAAATTGTAATACTCGTTTTTTTAAATTAAAAGAAGACTTTGGCAATGTGAGGTAGTTGTACAAGTCTACTACAGAATGTGACAAAATTGAATGATTTTTTCCCGCTCCTAACCTATGTTGAGTGGGGGGCTCCAACTTTCAAATTTGATATACATATGTCCTAATGCATAAAACCAAAATAGTTTTCCCCCTAACTAAATATTAAGAAAACGTTGTCGAGACTAATTTGATCCAGTGGCAAAAATCCTGGTGCTGAGTATTCATGCGTATGGAGTTCGACTCCACCAAGTCGCAAAGTCTCCGTCGTAGGGATTTAGCTATGGATCGAGCTTTGTCGATCCACCCGTGTCAAAAAAAAATATTATTAAAAATAAATAGATTAGGAATTTGTTATATAGTATAGTTTCTAAAAACTAATACTCGATAAATTTATATCTCGATAAACAAAAAAAATTATTCGGTCTCAAATTGAGTTTTTGAGCATGATAGGTTATCGACAAATCAATAACTCATTGAATAAATAAAATATATCGTCGTAGTAGTATTAATTTTTAGAAGTTTTAACTCTACATTCTTTTGCTTTTTGGTTCAAGGTTATCAAAATTATCAGAACGGTCCAAAACAAACAAAATGAGAGATGGAAGATTCAAAACTGGCTAACAATTCTCGTGGGATGTAATAAGCTCCTCTCTCTCTCATAGATTCTCTTTACTTTTCTTCTCTTTCTTCTTCTTCTTAATTTGACATTTCAAAATTTTAAAAGAAACAAAACGAAAAAAAACATTAACAAGACTTGCATCTGCCGACGGATACGTCGAGGGTAATTTAGTCAATATATTTTTTCATATTTTCAGACCCATTAACTTCGTTGAAAATTAGAGGTATTTATGTATGACTCCGTGTAAAAAATATACGTAATTCTAAGCGGAAATTAGGCAAAGCGTGTGAAAAATTATTTATCTTCTAAATAATTGCGATAAAAAAAATCTCAGAGTTATTGATATTTTATTTATGGAAAAAAAACTCATAGATAAGCCGTCGGGGAATTCTGATTGGTCGGCTCACGTCAAACGCATGAGACACAGCCTAACAAACCACGGCACGTCAGCATATTACGTGGCTACTACTTTTCAAGCTGGCGGCTCGGCTCCTAAGACATTTTCATTCTAACCCGCTTATTTTAATTTTTTTTTATCTCATAAGGTGAATTTGAGATATAACAAAAAAACTATTAATTAGTTTTTAGGATTATAAAAAAATAATAATAAACTAATGAAATGGTATTACAAAAATGGATTTCCTCTTTGAACAAAAAAAAGAAATAGAGGTGAAAAAGTAATTTTTATATGTTATAAACTTAAATAATAAAAAGTGTTGGTGTTATTTTTTTAATTATTATTTTTTAAAATTTCACCTAATTTCCCATATATATTATCTCCGTTTTTTTTAAATTGTCATTTTAAAGTTTAAATTTTATTTTGCAAAAAGTGTTTTTATACATTTTCGACGCAAATTTATTTAAAATTTCTTTTTTGACCTCATTATTTTATTTTATTAAATATAAAGATATTTTTTTAAATGTATTTATAAAGTACAAATAAGACTTTGTAATAATTTTCTTAATGTATGAAAAATATCAGAATCACAGTTTTTGCAAAACAGAAAGAGTACATTTTTTTTTCTCTCAAAAATTATTCATTTAAATTAAAACTGAATTTATTTCTTAAGAAAATACTCATAATTCAATATATTTATGAAATTATAACGATTCATTTCTTAAGGTTTCATAATCATCATGTATTTTTCCGAATCTAGCGAGATTTCTATTGCTATAAAAATCAACAGTTTTATACACCATGCAGATTTCTATATTGTATACAAATACATGCAAAATGCCAAACCTATTGTTCAACAAAACGAAAAAACCTTATAGAGAAAAACAAAAAACGAAGAAGAAAACTTTTCTACAAAAACTTAAGATTAATTTACAGAAATACACTTAAAAGGAAAAGAAATTTTACATTTACACTTGTCTTTTAATGGTTTTCAAATATACACCTCAAATATTAGGGTTTAGGGTTTAGGGTTTAAGGTTTAGTGATTAGGGTTTAGGGTTTAGCTATTAGGGTTTAAAGTTTATGAATTATGGTTTAGGGTTTAGGGTTTCTTTTAGTCTAGGGGTATAATGGTCTTTTTCATTAAAAAGGAGGTGTAAAAATAAAATTTTTTCAAACAGGGATATTTTTGAAAAACAGACAAAAAAAAGTGTATTTTCGTAAGTCTCCCAAAACTTAAAGGCCGAAAATAACTATTTTCTCCGGCTTGGTTTATGCCTATTAATTAAACAATGATAAATCATAGTTACTAATGACTAAATAGTTTGAATAAGGTGTTTTGTGCAGGAGAAAAAAAAGGAATCTCCACAGATTTTTTGTTTCTTTTTTGCCTGTAATAGATTCTTTTTTTTCCCTAACATGAAGAATAATAATGTTTTTTTATTTTTGTTATATAGTATGAAGGATAATGAGAGAGAATCATTATCTCGTGGTGTGTTACAAGGACAAAAGCTGGCCCCGCCCATTTGTCTTCGGTTTCTGCATCATCTCAGTTTCTCACTTTCCCTTTACTCCGAAGACATGCTTTCTCCTCCTCCATTATTATTTATCACTCACAAATTTCACCACATTAATCACTATTATTATTAACTTTATTAAAATATTAATGGGGACACATTTAACTTTAAATCATTTTTTAAACAAAGAATGTAAAAATCAAAAAACCAATGAGCGGGAAGTATAATTTCCCAAGATTAACGGCGACCAACGCGGTTAAGGGCAAATAAGGAAACTTTTTAAAAAAGGAAAAAAAGAGTAAATTCAAACAAATAGTCTCTGACTTGACTCATGAAGAAAATCTAACTTTCTTTACTTTCTGTAATAATGAACAGTTCCTGTTTTTTTTTTTCTGTGTCTTTTTTTTATAACGTAAATACGCGTAGAATTAAAATTAAAAAAATCTAGCTGATACACAAATTTTTTTTTTAAATATTTATTGCCAGTTGGGTAAAATTCCATTATTAGAAAAGTACTTTTTTGCCCTTAGAGAAGAGAGTAAAAAGCGATTTGTGTGTGAGAGAGAGAGATAAGAAAAAGGAGTAGTTTTTTTAGTAGAAGAGGAGGGAGAGGCTGAGAAGATTACTAAATTGAATGCTTTACCAAACTCACAAAACTATCTCTCTTGACCCTTTCTTTTAACTCCTTCTTCTTCTTCTCACCACCGCTCTTTCATCCTCTTCTTCTTCTTCTCTCTGTTGCAGGTAATTTTTATCACTTTTTCTCATTTTTTTTTGGGTTTTTAAAAAAGCTTCGTCTTTGCTCTTTTCAAAATTTGCTTCGTTTTGTTGGTGTTTATCAGTCTCGTGACTGAGTTTGCTTGTGGGTTGTTTTCGGAATTGTGTTTTTTTGGGGGTTTGTGATATTTTTCTCTGTCTCTGTCTCTCTTGTAACGTTTTATTTACGTTTCGTTCAAAAAGAAGGTGAAACTTAGTTGGTGGGTTTCGATTTTTTTAAAAAGATTACATCTTTTTTACAAAAAATCTTCTTCTGGGTGTTGTTTTTAGGTTTTTTTTTTTGATAAAGAAGGAAATGGAACGTGTTGAAGCAGCGTTGAAGAGCAGTATCAGGAAAGAGATGGCTTTGAAAACGACTCAGCCTGTTTACGACGAGTTTCTCACCGTCGCCACCGTTCAAACTGGCTTTTCCTCCGACGACTTCTCTGTAGATGACCTTCTCGATTTGTCAAACGACGACGTTTTCGCTGAGGATGAACCCAAGTCTCAAGAAGAAGAGATTGTCCTTGTTTCCTCCGAGGAACAAAACGACAACGGAGGAGACTCACTTCGCCGGAGCAATGAATTCTCTGCCTCTGACGACTTTGGAACTCTACCTTCCAGCGAACTCTCTGTTCCGGTAATAACTTTTTAGTTTTTAGTTTTTTTTAAAAAGTTTGCTACTTCTCTGAATTGTCTCTCATGTTTTTTGTTTTGTTTTTGGGTTAAAGGCGGATGATGTAGCGAATCTTGAGTGGTTATCCCATTTCGTAGAAGATTCCTTCACGGAATATTCGGCTCCAAACCTCACCGGAACTCCGACTGAGAAACCGGCGTGGTTAACCGGTGACCGGAGACACCCCGTGACTCTGGTCACGGAGGAATCTTGTTTCAAATCCCCTGTTCCTGCAAAAACCCGCAGCAAACGTTACCGGAACGGAGTCAAAGTCTGGTCGCTTGGCTCATCCTCCTCCTCGGGTCCTTCATCCTCGAGCTCGACCTCATCCTCCTCTTCAGGTCCTTCGAGCCCATGGTTCCCCGGCGGCGCTGAGCTTCTCGAGCCAGTGGTCACGTCGGAGAAACCGCCGGTTGTCAAAAAGCACAAGAAAAGGTCTGCGGAGTCTGTTTTCCGCGGCCAGCTTATGCACCACCAGCAGCAACAGCCGCCGCGCCGGTGCAGCCACTGTGGCGTTCAGAAAACGCCGCAGTGGAGAGCTGGCCCAATGGGAGCCAAGACACTGTGCAATGCATGTGGTGTCCGGTATAAGTCGGGTCGGTTATTACCCGAATACAGACCCGCTTGTAGCCCAACATTCTCAAGCGAGCTACACTCTAACCACCACCGTAAAGTCATGGAAATGAGGCGGAAGAAAGAGCCGACCGGTGATAACGAAACCGGTTTAAACCAGCTGGTTCAGTCCCCACAAGCTGTACCAAGTTTTTGAAGAAATAGGGACTTAATTAGAAACAGAGATTTTAGGATCCGAACCCGGTTCAATCATTAGCCTCATGTTAGTTTCTCATTAACTCTTTTTCTTTTGTACTATATTACTTTCATTTTTTTTAAGCATTTTACTCTCGTGTTAAGAGTCTAGGTAAGTTCTTTAGTAACTGATTAGGTTCAAAAAATCTCAATGTATTGTTGTACTCTATTGCGTTAGTTTCTCAAAATTTAATTTCTTTTCCCATTTCAATGTTATGCGTTATAGGCTTATATCATAAAGTTTAGTGTAATATGTTTTATGGTTACGTTACATATTCGAATATTTTCAAATGTTTTGAAAATGTGGAGTTAATTTGAAACCGTTCAAATTGGTTTTATAACTTTAATACAAAGAAGAATGCTGCAAAACCATCGCATTAATGAATGGACCAAACCAAAAGTGACACCATTATCATTGACAAGTGACATGTGGCGTTGTCTCTTTTTCATTTTTTTTATTACTCTCTAATTCTTGAATTGGAGCCTAAATAACTTTTGAATTGTTTTTTAAAACAAAAATTGCAAACCCTATTTTCTTTCGTTACTAGGCTACTTTCTTCTCTTTTTTTTCCTTGTGCAACTAGGCTACTTTTTTTTGTCGGTTATCCGGATCACAACGGATCGGTCAGGTGGCTCTACCCTAGTACCGAGAATTTTATCTTACATATACGAAAGGTCTGGATCACAACGGGCCGATTCGGTAGCCTAAACCCCACATACGAGGCTTACGCGCATAACCGCACGATCCGGAATTCGAACCCACGACCCCGGGATTTTGGTGAGCAGACGCTTGCCACTTGAACTATGAGCCCCGCTCTTAGGCTACTTTCTTTTAAAGTTTATTTTTCCTATCTCTCCATATGAGTATCTTTAAATCTATAAAAATGAGGAAAATCATTTAATTCATTATTTTTTCTTCGTTAAATTCATTATCTATGGAGTGTATTGAATCAACTATTTGAAAAAGGTTTATATAAAACTGAAAGAATCAATAATTTGTTATTGAAACAAAATATTTTAATATTTTATTTTTTAAATCTACTTATTATTGAAATGATGATTTTAAAAATTACTTTAAATCTACTACTATTATAAATACTAGATAAATATATGTGTTACGTCGCAAATGATATTTTATTCATGTTTCTTATTTAGTTTAGAACGATGTTATAATAGATATAATTTTTAACAACTTAAAAGAATAAAACAATGTATGGAATGCTCGTCTAAGAATAACAAACTCAATATATGCGCATGCTTTTAAAACTTTATGAAACATGTATCGATGAGAGTGACATCAATGAAAAAAAGTGTCACCAAGAAGTGTTGTAGTAGCTTTTGGATAAAATGAATTTGTTGTTATATGAACTCCATCTTCCTAGTTTCATTCATACCATATTCGAATTAAAATATCTTGAAAACATATATTTTTGATTCAATAGTTCTTTCTTGTTTTGTGGTTTTACCTTCAGTAGCTTTGTAAACTCATTAGCGTGCAATACATTGCAAGTTTTAGATTGTCGACAAAGTTGTATACTATTATAATTATCACTTCGACTAAACTAAGAACTTTTTTTGGTTTTAAAGGAGTGACATAATTAACTGATATTCGTTGTAATAGCCATTGGAATACATATTTCTACTCGTTTGAACAATGTAAAGTCAAGAATCATAGTCCAAAAGTTTTGAACAAATTTAAAGCAAAAACCTAGAACAATGAATACCTAAATCGAAAAGATAATTCAAAAATATTTGGTAAAAAACTATGAATTTGTATACAAATTTTCGATTCGCATTGAATCCTAGCTTATGATCTCGCCAACCTCTATTTTCTCTCTTGATAAACTCTCTGCATTGCTCTCTCACCAAAGTATCAACAATTATCAATTCTTAAAACAACTACAGATATGAATATACTTCATAAACGCCATGAAATCTATAAATAGAGAAAGGATTCAGAGAGAAAAAAGAGGAACCTCGTTCAAGAAAATCAATTTAATGCCACAAATATTTCTTTTGGCCAAATAATCGTCTCCTCGATAAATATGTGAAATATGAAGTGAAAGTAGTATACTTGACAAGTGGCAATATGAATTTATGTATCATGTTTTAATTGGTTTTATGATTTAAATTGATGCTCATGTGTTGATTTTTTATCACACGAAAAAGTTGAGGTGTCATCTCCTAAAGAGTCGCAAACGTAATTATACTATTGATTTTTAAATTATTTAAGGTGTCTTAATTTTTTTATTAAAAATAAAAATATTTAAATAATGTAGTTTTATGTGGAACAATAGAGAACTTAATAACAAATCATAACAATTCATATAATCTATCAAAATCATCTAAAACTAGACTTTTGACCTGCGCAGTCGCGCGGTTTTCTTTTTTAATAATTTTCTATATTATTAATCATATTTAGATATTCCGAGTATCAGGTTTATAATTTTCGGTTATTTCGAGTTTAGATTCAAAACTTTTAGAATTTTCAGTTATATCGAATTCTGGATTCGATTTAGATTTGAAATTTTCAAACTTTCAGATTTTCTCGGATACACGTATGGGTTAAGTTTGGATAATATTCAATTCCCGAAATACCGTGATACAAAACTCATTAGAGTATTTAAAAAAATATCAGATGACTAATCTTAAATTTTTATAGTTTATATAAATTATTTATTAATTTTCATAGATTTTTCTAAATTTTATCACTTTATAAGTTTTTCTGAATTTTGTAACAAATTTTACTTAGAAAATAATAATATTGTAATATAATTATTTTAAAAGTTATGAATTTATTTTAAATTTGAAAACAAACTACATTTAAATTTGCTGAAAATTGATGCTTTTAAATTGTGCTGGTTTATAATTTTGATAGTGTTTAAGTGAAAAGAATATTAGAATATTCTAATATGTTTGATGGAATATGTAAGTGAGTAATTAGAGTTATTTTAAATTGTGTTGGTTTATAATTTTGATAGTGTTTAAGTGAAAAGAATATTAGAATATTCTAATATGTTTGATGGAATATGTTTATTTTAAAAAATCACACATGAAAAGATCTATGTCTTTCCTTTTAATAAGATAGATTGTAATATATTTATTTTAAATTTGAAAACAAACTATATTTGAATTTGCGAAAATTGATAATTTTAAATTGTGTTGGTTTATAATTTTGATAGTGTTTAAGTGAATAGAATATTAGAGTACTCTAATATGTTTGTTGGAATATATAAATGAGTAATTAGAGTTATTTTAATTTATTAGATACATTTAATAAAATTTTAAAATATGTTTATTTAAAAAAGTCACACATGAAAAGGTCCATGTCTTCCTTTTTAATAAGATAGATTTCATTAAAACTCATAAAAGCCTTAGTTTTTAAGTCTTGTTTCTCACCTAATGTTATTATATCACCTTTTAACTTTGGCTAAGACCATCTCCAACCTCATTCCATATTTTACTCCAAAATGGAGTGGAAAATGAAATAATGAACAAACAAAAAAATTATTACTCCATTATTACAAAACGGAGTAATAATTTTTTTTTTGTTCGTTACTCCATTTTGAAGTAAAATATGAAGTGGGTTGAAGATGCCCTAAGTAACATCAATTTCGTAAATATGTTATCAGTTTCCCCGAGCTAACATTTAAATTCACTTAAAAGAAACTTTTATTTATGAAATTATTCTAACCCATTATTTATTAAGTTTCAATAGCTTCCAACTTAAAATCAATTGACAATAAGTGGAAATGTCCATATCACTTATATATTAGTTAGAATACCTTCCAATTTCCAATGTGGGAATATACGTCCCCTCTGAGATGATGGTTCTTTTGACAAGAGATCTTAGTATGTTTGGATATGGATCGATGGATCAACTTTTAGTAAGATCGATTGGATCGGATTTAATTGTGTAAATTTGGGTTCTGATACCATGTTAAGTTTCATGGGTTTTCAACTTAAAACCAATTGACAATGGATGAAAAGACTCATATCACTTATATATTAGTTAAGATCCTTCCAATTTCTGTTGTGGGAATATTTATCCCTAATATTATTGACACTTGCATTCGGTATTTGTAAGATTAAAGAATTGCTCTTCAACACTTCAAAAACAGATTCTGTTCAAGAGAATCACGAGTTGCAAAGAAAGAAAAGAGAATAAAATCACGTAGTCAACATGATACTATAGGTTTATGTATTTCATAAAAGCGACGTAAATATAATAAAGTTACTATTGGTCATTTAATTAGAATAAACATATGAAAGTTATAAATTATGGATTGGCCCGATATTTTCTACGTTCAAGAACCGCCCCTATCGTTCTATATGTATATACACACCGACAATGTCAGATGATAAATTATTGTTTTTACTAAATTGTTACATCCTAGATTGAGTATTGTACTCATTAAGAATAATCCAAAAAGACGTATTGGATATTTTTATTAATGATTTTTTTTTGTATAAAAATGAATTATTACTTGTATAGAACATTAGAATTTACTCGTTGACCGTTAGTTGGGATTAGCACGACGTGCTCGTGCATGTATAATAGTGAGACTCTAAATCCAAACTTCAATTTTAAAAAATTAAATTTACAACTTTCCTCGATTTGTCTAGATTTTCTTTGAAATCCGAATTACGGAGAAATAGTAGTATGTGAAGAAAGTTTAAAAGAATTAAAAATACATTTATCTTTTCGATTATTTGTCATGAGAAAACTCGACGATTAAACATAATTGTAAAAGAGTCGTATTTTGATGGGTGATCCTTACAGAAAATAATTTTTAGAATCGTTCATGTGAAGACAAAACATGTGAAAGATCACTTAGTGATTTGCAAAGATAAGAAATCAAATCTTTAAAGCCTTCAAAAATAACATTTTCGACTGTGTGAATCTATAATCGGATACAATGAATCTATAGATCAGAAAGAGGGTGTCAGAACACACTAGAGAGACATGCGGAAGTCTTAAAGTTTCAAAGGCAACTTCGCATAGCAATGTAGCAAATTATAAGAGGATTTTTTTGGTCAGCGAGTGTAAAAGTCTCTTATACAAACAATATATAGATACGTGGTAGTCCAAATTTTATGATTGTGGAGTGTTTTCTAAGCATTTTTATACTCTCAAAACAGTAAAACAAACATGAAACTCATGAGTACGAAACCAAAAAGAACCGAACCCCACAAAGAAAAGAGTGGTCAAGTGACACTCAGTTAAAAGAAGAGAAGTGACCCATGATGTATTTGAAGTTTTATGGAACAATTTAGTGGAATAAAAATGACAAAAATGAGATTTTTAAAATAGGTAAACGGAAAATAGTGAGAAAAAGAATTAAAAAATCTCAAGGCTAATGAAAAGCTAAAGGTGTGACTGTTTAACATATTTACCGTAAAAAGTTAGAGTAAAATAATGTAACGCTTACTTACTCTTTTGAGAAATTCCCTTAGATAGCATATTTTTGTGTTTTTTGCCACATCTAGCATACAAGCCCAAAATTTCCAACCATAGCATATTTAACACACGGTATACCGAAAATGCCCCTGTCTAATTTTGGGTTTAGGATTTAGGGTTTAGGGTTTAGGATTTAGGGTTTAGGGGTGGGAAAAATGAGAATCCTAAGCCATATTTTAAAAATGGCCAGGGGTAAAATGGTCATTCTAACATTTTAAAAATGCTACACGTGGAAAACCCAAAACCACATGCTAAATGTGTCCAAAAAATAAGAAAGTGTGCTATATTTGAGAATTGCCCTATTCTTTTTCCTATTTAATTAGACGGAAAAAGAAACAACAATTAGATGGAAAAAGAAACAACAATAAAAAATAAAGATTTTGTTGATTTACGCTGATAGATGAGATATGTGTTACTCTACATAAATACGGAAGAACCTGGCGTAACTAATATTTTTGGTTTTTTACCCACTTACTCTTTTTCCTTTTTATTTACTCACTTTTCATCCTATTGCCACCAATCACAACATAAGTGTTTAAAAAATTATGAAAGACTGAAACTAATAATCTATAATCCGAGCAAATATCTAAAGATAAGTAAAAAATGGATCTATTCAAAATGGAATGATTTTATTTAGATGTCACATGACTGGGGTTGGCATGAAACACTCGAGTTATTTGTGTAAAAAATGATGGTAAAAGATAACACTAAATTAATTATACATGAGGTCAAATTGCCAATTGATCGTTGCAACTTAAAAAGACAATATTTAACCCTAAATTCATATTATAACTTAAGAGGCTATTGTATATAAACGAGTAGGGGACCTTTAGAGAATGTGTAAAGTGTGCAACCGATAAATATCATTTTATAAAAAAACAATTTATTCACAAAAAAGGGTGAAAAAATCGGTAGTAAAAGAAAAGACCGATTTTTATTTTTATCATACAAGAGCCAAAACAAAATTTGAAAAAGTTTGAATTGCCCTTGAAAAGAGTATTTGAATAAATTATATCTTGAGAAATTAATATCATGGAAGCAAGTTATTGTAGGTTGCGGAAAAACCGGATATGGAATACGATAATAATAAAATATAAATGACAACGGTTTTAATAAAGTAACGATATAAAGCGCTATATAAAACCCGATTAGAAAGAAGATTGAGATGAATAAAATATTACAATATAAAATAAAAACGATAATAGAATAATA
>OVAN01002446.1:0-33463 GCA_900406275.1 Anastatica hierochuntica
GAATACTCATGGAAAATCAGTCTTCAGACATATCTTAGTCCACACGAAGAAGGGCCCATCAAGCCTGCAATTCAAAGATCTACAAGAATGCGAAAGGGTCCAACCAGAATTTTATTTATTCGATTGTTATGTTTCGAGTTTTAGACATAGGTTAGTTTTTAGGGTTTTAGTTTTTTCTATTTAAAGCTTTCTAGTTTCATTGTTTAGGATATCNGCAAAACCTGTTTCAGTATCGAATATAGAGTTAATTCTCTAGATCTGAAACGTCTATCCCTTTGTTCATTCCAAATTATCGAATTAGACAGTTGTCTTTCGCATATCCTGATCTAATTCAGTTCCGAAAGGTTCTGTTTTCTAGTTTCAGAGATCCAGGGTTGCATCATGAGGCCTCCCAATTCGTAAAATAGAGTATGTAACCATCGACAAACACGACATCACCCATCGGACCCATACTCTCTCGAACCCCATTTTTCCAGTAATAGTTCCATAAAACTCCATTCAACACGATCACATGCTTTAGACATATCGGCTTTAACAGCAATGTATTCACCGCCAACCTCCAGATTGGTAGAAGTGCGTGAACCATCTCATGAGCTATGAGGATATTGTCGGTAATCACTCTTCCGGAGACAAATGCATTGTGTGTCTCTGAAATGATATTCGGAAGTAATACCTTGAGCCGTCCGTATAACACTCTTGATATGATCTTGTAATGGACCAAACACAAGCTTATCGGTCTCATATCGGTCATGGGAGACAGAGAAGTAATCTTTGGGAGGAGGTACAATTATGTATGATTATAAGCTGATGGCATAATAGATGTTCTGAAAAAATTTTAAACCTCTGAGGTGATGCTTGGTCCTAAAATGTGCCAAAACCGTTTATAAAAAGGACCTGTAAATCCATCCATGCCTGGTATGCTACTTCCTTTGATGCCAAAGGCTACATTTCAAACTTCTTCTTTCGTTACCGGTGCACACAGGAAGGTATTCATGTCGGAGGTAATACACAGTGCAAATTCTTGGAAAAAATCCTCCATGTCAAAGGGATTAGAGTTGGTGAAAAGTTCTCTAGAATATCTAACCACGATAAAGCCTTTAGATCCCTCGGTATAATGCTCTATTCCATTAGAATCCTTAAGCAACATCACCCTATTGTGTATCTTTCTTCCTTTAACACTAGTGTGGAAGTATCGTGTATTACGGTCTCCTTCCGTAACCATTGTTCCCGGCTCTGTTGTCGCCAAAATATTTCTTCTTTTTTGTAGGCCTTTATCAACTCATTTTTCAGGTTCTGCATCATGCCGGGATTCGGATTTAGCTTAGATATCTCTTATTTTAACGTTGAATGGAGACAACTTATGCGGTCAACAAAGTATGAATTGTATCTACGTTTCTAGCTTGAAATCTCTCTGTGACATCTATTAGTCCTCTTAATCACTGGCAGATTCTGATCAGACCTTGTATCACAACATCGTCGTCGTATTACCTCATCAACCCCCTCTCTGTTTATGATCCTCTTGTCAAAGTAAAATCGACCATTACCATGTTCTACCGCTTCAAAACAAAACTGTATCAAGATTGGTCTATGATCGGAGCCCCACATATCAAGATAAGTCATATGAGATCCATTCATCGTTGCCAAAACTTCAGTCCAAACGGCATTGAATCCACATGTTATCGCGCCAGACAACCCAAGAAAAGGAGATTCCATAACTCTTCAATTCTTTTATGTTGCAATTTTCAACCATTTTCCGAAAGTCCCAAAAAGTTGAGTCTTGTCTTTTGTTGCCACCAACCTTTTTATTATTTTGCATAAGTTCATTAAAGTCACCAACAAGGAGCCAAGGCTCATCTCGTATGAATATAATCTGTGAAAGTTTATCCCACACAGCTCAATCGTTTAGATCGAACTAGGTCACCGTATACACACAAGAAATAATAGAAAAGGAATCCTATTTTAACTTTAAGATCAATTATACGCTTATCAGAATACAACATTTCGACATCGAAAGAACCCTTCCACATAACCGCTAAACCCCCCCCCCCCACTTAAATCAATTGGTTCCACAGTAACTAACTTGTCGTAACCCAAAATCTTTTGTAAACCCAAAACATACTCGTACTTTTGCTTAGTCTCAATTAAAAAACAAAATATGGGAAATGATTTTTATGAATTACTTGGAAATGGTGAATTGTCTCGGTGCTTCTTGCACCTTGGCAGTTCCAGCTCAAAATTCTCATTGGATTCGCAACAGCTTCAAAGCAGAAACAACCGTCTTATCTTGATGTTATGGAGATTTTGAAACACATTGCTCCATCTCCACAAGAGCCTTTCTTTTACCATTCTGATCAGGCTGGTGAAGAGGCATCGTCATCATATGAGTAACATCCTCTACCTGAGACTTAGGAGGAGCTTTTTTAGCTCGTGGTTGCCTCAGCTTCCTCTTCCACGATGGTGAGCGATGTTTCCACTGCTGCATAAAACCATGATGCATCGAGACAGAAGGGCCACGAGAAGATCCGGTTTGGAACCTTGTGGCATCTATTTCCGAAGAGTGAGCAACTATACTCAAGGCAGAAGTAACCTCTGGTTCGTCCTTGCCTTGTGCGCCTTCGATCGGAGCTAAAGCGATAGGTTGACCATTCAGGAGGTTATCACGGAGACCCTTGGTTATTGCATTAGGAGGACCATCGACAAAGTTTCTGCTCTAGTGATTCGTCAGTTTGAGTAAAGGTCTTTGAGGATTAGCCTTGTTGAATTCATCTTCAGCCCATTGTTGTACTCGTAGAATCCGAGAATGTCTTTCTGTAGGGTCCGCGTGGGACACATATAAGAGAGCCATTCTCTGGTCTTTCTGAGAGAGTGTAGGAAACAAAGGTGGACATCTAGGGGGATGTATGGTTGAGACTATACGTTGTGGTGAGGGAATAGCTCTTGTCATCTGGTCTGAACCAAAACCACTAGGAGCCAACGCTTGTTTCTTTAGCAGCGGGTATGACTTGTTATCATGAGTAAGGCGTAAGCAGTGAAAGCATCGTTTACGCAGCCCTTCAAATTCATATTTGATGATCACGGAGTTGCCTCCACGGAGATTCAAAACATTTGGTGTATATGTTGGCTTAGAAATGTCCAAGTTACCTTGAGCTCGAACATACTCTGTTTTTTGCGAAGATGGGTCATATTCCATTGTCCCGACTTTTCCAATAGCTTTGGCTACACAATTAATAGTGTCAATAGTAAAGTGCTTCCATGGTATGTTGATTATCTAAACCCAAACATCGAATGAGATAAAGAAGTCTGTCGGAGGATCAGCGACCCACCGTTCAAGGAGCATTGTCCAGTGGTTGTAAGACAAGGGTCGATCTTTCAAAACAGTGAGCAGATCTTACTCTCGCTGAAAGACAAACTGAAATCGATCACGAGACAAAGCAATACCATTGAACCCGTCATACACATGCCAAATTTGCGGCATAGCTTCGATCATTTTGCCCATCGGTTGGGCCTCTAGATTAAAAAATCTTCCCAATAAGTTGGTAGAGTCATCACTGAAAAGATTGAAACGGGGGCTATCTAGAAGTTCGATTGGTTCATCTTGTTCGAGTCTCAATGATTGAATGGCGAGATGTTGCTGGTCAATGCGGCGAATAAGCAATGACCGGCCAACAAATTTTAGGGATGGAAGATGGTCGAAGGAGAGAGAGAGATCTCAAGGTATTTAAATGCATTCATAACTGATCTCATAAAATCAGAAAACGTGATATTACGTGTGATGAGAAAGGAAAAAAGGTGCAAAGAAAGGAAACTTGCTTGACACGAAATCCGGAGCTATCGTGAAACAAGAGAAGAAGAGCAATTAGGAATCGGTAGATAAACCGTGGCAATAAGACCGGCAATGAAACCACTTAAATCAAGGGGATAAAAAAGAGAAATAGAAGAAGAGATCAAAGCCTCTAGATCAACAAGAGAGTCCTACGCATAAAAGGGAGGTGTGTGTCGATATAGTAAGAGAATAATTTCCTTGTGACGTATTTTAATGCTTAAATTTAGTAGTATCGAAAAATTACAAACAATACAACATCGGTAAAATTTATCAATACTATTAAAATATAAATACAATAATCTTTATTTTCATGTGATATTACCTATTTTGGATAATTATATTGATATTAACTATATACCCTAATATGTCATGTAATAAATTGATTATTCAATGAATTAATTAAGCTAATTAATTTAGTTAATTAGTGAATGATTATCTTTTCACTTTTTAAACATTTCTAAAAAAAAAAATTTAGTTCACTAATTAATAATTACAAAATGATAGTTTTGAAATGATTAAATATGTATAATATTCAATGTTTTTAAAACCAAACCGACAACCTAGTTGGATAATTTTTTAGATCATGGGTCGATGTGGTCTGACTGGATTCAACCAGGTTTATTGAAGTTTTTATAAATAATATTATAATTGAGATTAAACATATTATTTTAAAATAATATTATAGTTGAGAATAAATATATTATCTTAAAATATTAAAAAAACACTTACAATCATAATATTTGAAAAAACAAAAGTATCATTTTGTAAAAAAAAATATAATAATTAATAAAATAAATTCAATTTCATGTTTAGCAATTGAACCTGGTTCGAATCCGCTTCAACAGTTCCTCGGTATCTGGTTTTTTACCAGTTTAATCAGGTATTTTAGTCAGTTTAATTTTTTTGGGTTTATTATTGATCCTACCCAACTATGATTTTAAGTGTTATGTTTTTAGAAACACTTAAAATTTTCTTTGAGTTTAAATTAAACTTTTAATTTTAAAATATTATGATTTTAAGTGTTTTGTTTAATATTTTAAGACAATATATTTATTCTCAAATATAATATTACGTAAAAATATTAAGCATAACACTTAAAATCATAATATTTTAAAAATTAAAAGTGTCATTTTGCCCAAACAATTAAAATAAAATTTTTTTTAGATCGTGACATAAATATATGGTAAGAGAAACTAATTTTCATTTTTACATGGAATGGATTTAATACGTTTCAGTAATGAAAAATATATGTATTTATTATAGTACCGAAACAGAGAAGATCAATCAAAAAAGGGTAAAAATCTATAGATTGATACGTTACTGCTCGTCTTCTTCTTCGTTGTAATCGAAGTCTCAATTCTTCAAAGAGACTTGAATTAGACGTGGCAGGAAGTAATCAATGTTGACGGGTTCAAGAGAGATCGCATGGGCGATTCAATGGTTATGGTGGTTAATCCACCATTTTTTCTCTTTCTTCCATTGGAAGAATGCTTTTCGGATCCATGATGTGTGTGTAAAATTGTCCTTAAGCGGTTTTTTGCCCACTTCTTCAATCTCCGTAGTGGAGAATCGTTTCCACCACGATGACGGTTTCTGGAGAGTGGTTATGGCGATTTTATGGCGATTAAGCAGTTATATCCTCGACGCGTATTCAGCGGTTGAGTTTTGTTCTCTCAGATCATGGGTCACCGGTCTCCCCATGATCTTGAGTCTCCTTCCACATCGGCGGTTATTCGAAGATGTGAAGCACACATCCAATTTCTTCTCATATCGTCTCTTTACGGCAATTATGTCGTGGTTGTTTACAGCAATTTTGCTGAGGTTTTGTCACTACTAACATCCGATGTTAGTATTGTGTTTGTTTCCGGCAGTCATCGTTATCGTTTGGTGATGATCCGAAGATCGAAACAAATCCTTTTGGATTTGTTGTGTAAACGAAGACCGGCACGAAAACTACCATGGATTTATTGCGTTGAGAAGGGATATGTTATGATGATCAAGAAGAAACTGCATAGGCAATGGATGATTAGTAAACAATATAAATCAACTAAATTGAAGTTCAAGCGTCATAAAGATCGAGAAACATCTACAACGACATCAACACCGAATAAATTTAAGGTAATGCCAAAGGCATTTTGGAGGCTTATCAATGTGTTGTTAGCCAATCTCAAGTGTATGAAGGGGGGACATAACAGAAGTATTATGTTAGCCCGTAAGGCTTTTGTTAAGAGAGCATGGTTATATTCCACTCCATCATCAAAATTGTTTCAATTTCCCGTATTTGCGAAAAATGGTTGTATCATGTGTTTCTGTATCTTTATGTTATGATTTCTTGCTCAAATTTGATGTATTCACGTTTTGTAATCTCACATTATCATCAATAAAATCGATTTTAGACGTTAAAAAAAATGTATTTATTATAGTTTATTTATAATAAAAACTTTTATTATCTCTAAATCTCTTTTGTATTAGATTATACCGAAAAAATTGAACCTCGCGTTTTGAAAACGCGGATCAAAATTTAGTATAACATTGTTTTCGTGCATAAGAGTATATTACATAGATTAGGACACACGTTATACGCTGGTAAAATATATTAAAAGTATGGTTATGATATTAATAATCTAAATTGATTGATTGATTGATAAATAAAGATCCATATAATTATTGTTTTATTATGATATATATTTTACTATCAAAAAATATATTTTGTATTTTATGATAATGAAAAGAAAAAATAGTGTGATCAAAATTTTAAGAAGCACTCATATGGATTATAGAAATCTAAAAATAGTTTTCAAATTTTATTATGATGCGTATAATTAATTCTTTCACTATGATATATGTTTTACTATCAAAACATATTTTGTATTTCTTGATAAAGAAAAAAAATAGTGTGATCAAAAATTTGAGAAACACTCAGATGAATTATAGAAATCTAAAAATAGATTTCTGATTTTATATAATATAAATTTATCCAAAAATTTTAATAAATAAACATATTTTATACTTATAAATAAACTATTTAACCGTAAATTACAATGGTTTGTGTTTTTATTGTTTTAATATTTCGTATTAATCCTTGACACAAAATAGAAATACAGCAAAACCCAATATAAAACTAGAAAGATTGAAAGAAATATTTAAAATAATAATATTTATTTCTTTTTATTGTGTTGCCATTTCTTAGTAGTTAAGTTATTTATAATGAAATTTTCTATCAAGTCTACATTAGAAATTGACAGATGTCAAAATTAATGATGACATATGTCAAAATATTGTGAGTTATAATATGGTCTATATATGGACTATAGAACAACGAGAGTATCATAAAGAAATTATTCACTTTCCAATAATTTTGTAAAAATAATGCAAAAGTTAATACGAAAACAAGTGTCTGCCAATGATTGTTTGTGGTTTTTAAATTTAGATTTTATATTCTAGATTTTATCTTTTTGTTTTCGATTTTTTTTGTCATCAACCTAGTGGCTTAGTAGTTCCCTGAAAAGGGCATCACCCCGGGTTTGAATCCAGATAAGTGAGTTTGGCCAACAGATGTGGTAACCACTGTACCACTTGTGCCGCTCTTTGTTTTCGATTTATAAATTGGATTTTTGAATAAAAATCTTTAAAAAATAGTTTTTGGTTTTTTTTAGACGAAATAATATGAATAAAAAATAGATTCTTTAATTATAAGGAGATTTTAAAATCTAAAAACATAAATGGAAAATTAAAGTGGCAAATTTTCTCTAAAGCCTTGATTGTTATGGTTTTTACTTTTTAGAATGGTTTTTTGTTTTTCCCAAAACCATATATTTCACTATTCATGATTACTAGATTTTGAGCGGTGCCAAGCACATGATTGAAATATGTTAAACAAAAAAATCATACTAATTACACTTACAATAATTATTTTTATCATATTATTGCACGGTATTTTACTCCCTTTTTTCATCATATTCTTTTATTTTCGGGAGACTCTGACCGTTATGAAATTTTACCAATTGATATTTTCATTATTTTTTTCTTTGGAGATTAACCAAACCGCGTATCTTTTTAGTTAAATAACTCATCTCGTAACATTTATCGATCGAGTTTATAAATCTAATATCTAAATATATAAATATAAATATTATACTAAAAATCAGTCACATTTATAGGGAAATCTCAAATCTTGCAAATCTTAATCTTAATCCAAGTACTTGTATGTTTTGGTACATATACGTGGATCCGACTTACTAATACATAAAATTTATATTTAATACATATTGGATAACTTTAATATAAAATTTAAAATTTTCGGATTATCAAATTGTTATTTTAAAAATGTTTACATTATTAAATTATAAATATTCAAATATTTTATTATTATCTTTTTTTTAATTTTTAAATGGATTTTGATATCCACAAATAGTTTTGATTTTCATTAGAATATCTAAAATATTTAAAATTTATGTTTAATCTGGATTAAATTTAATAAGAAATATCTTGCATTTATCTTTAAAAGTTAATATTTGTAGATTTTATATTAATTTTAAAAATTAATATTATTTAAAATGTTTTGATTGGTTATATGTTCCTTAATTTACTCTTTGATCGACAAATAAGCTATTTCACACTTATTTGTTATCTCCGTCTCCTCAACTAATATATAAGATGTAAAAAAAAAATTCCTAAAAAATAGGGAAACTAGTTTTTGGAGAGTATTTATTGTTTGTACACAAAAACTAAAAACCAAAAATCTTGGGGTTTTAACCCATAATTTTTTTTAAAATTTCTTAATTTTTTCTTAGTAATTGTAAACATAATAAACATAAAATAAATTAAGAAATTTAATTTTTTTTTCTTTTAAATGTAGATTTTGGTTTATAAAAAACCAAACAAGTGACCAATCATGATTTTTGAAAAGCAAAAATTTACAGCAAAATCAAAAACAAAAAACCAGAATCCAAAATCTAAAAACCATTTTTAAAATTGCAAACAATCGCGGTCTAAATTTTTGAAAAACCAAAAAATGGTTTTTAAAATTGTTTTTTAATTTTAGATTTTAGGTTCTAGATTTTTTTTAGTTTTTTATTTTTGAAACGGGATTTTTGAATAAAAGTTTTTAAAAAATAGGTTTTAGTTTTTTGAAAAGAAATAACGTGAATCCAAATATATATATATATATATATATATATATATATTCTTTAATTTTAAGGAGATTTTAAAATCTAAAACATTAATTGAAAATTAAAGTGGGAAAGTTTCTCTAGATTTTTGAAAAACCAAAATTTAAAATCTTGATTGATAAATCGGTTGGTTTTTAGAATAAAAAATGTAAAACATAACAATCGAGATCTAATTCTGCGGGAAATATGTAACATGTGCAGGGACTATATATCAATACATACGCACTTATATGCATGTATAAAACGTACAACAGATTTGAGGCCTTTATTTCATACTAAAAAGTCTTTTTTTTTTTAAACCATATATTTTACCGATGAATTTACCTTATAACATGACGTTTAATTTTTTTATAATATGTTTAACGTTTCCAAAAGGTATTGATCTATAATGTTTTTATTGTTTTATATATAAGTGACCTATATCACTCGAGTTCTAAATTATGTATTGTTTGTGTATTTGAGTGGATTTGTTGATTCTTTTATGTGACACAAACTTGTCCATTTGACCTAAAACCATGTTAACAATATAATAATGGTTAATGGTTATACGTTTCCATATTTTTGTTAACCATAATCATGCAACAATCATGTTATTCCGTCTAGGAAATCATGGTTATGTAAATAAGATGATGGTTAAGCATTGTTATATAATAACTAGATAAATATTCACACGATGTTACGAGATATTTTTATTAACGAACATAAAAGTGTCAAAGCATAGAATAAGTAGATATCGTATATCATGTTATTTTTATTATATATGCATCTTTAATAACATATAGATGAAAAATAAAATTAGCAATAAACTAAAATTTTATCACTGAGCATTAAAACATAGAAAATTATAAAATAACTTAATTTATATCATAGATACTTCATAAATTTTTAAAATTTTTGTAAGACAAAAAATATTATGAACTTTAAATTTTTATAGTTTGTGCTAATATACAATAAAAATAACAAACATCACATTGTAAAAATTAATTTACAAATTTACTATCATAAATTGTCATCCTCGTAACCATTTTTATAATGTAGGAGACTAGTACTAAAATTGTTAATATTTTTCAAGTTTCAATTTTATTTTTTATTTATGACCCAATAAGCGTTAACCAAATATATTTCTAGCTTCATATGATTTAATCATATAATTTCTAAATTTTGAATGAAGTTTGATTTCTAGATTTCAAAAATACAATTTGTAATTATTTATGATTTAGTTCAAGACTCCAATAGAAAACAAACAAAAGTTTAAAGATTTTATGCAATATAATTAATTGGATTATAGTTGTAAAATAGAAAAAGATAAAAAAAAACTTAGTATATATTTTTTGCATATATGTGAATGCATGTTTATATAATTCATATTGAAAAATTGATCGGTCTTAAAATTGTATTTTCTATTAATTTTATTTTGACATAATTAATATTAGTAAATGAAAGATCTGAAAAGATATGAAATATATATAAGCTTATGTATAAATTTAAACATAAATGTGGTGTGTATTAATTTTTGTATTGATTGGTTTATCAATTTTTTGTTTTGATTATGTGTCAACACAAAATTGTTTATGTGTAAAAATTTCAAATGTTATTATAGTATTGAGTAATTATTTACAATTCGCTGATGATTGCTTTTGAGTATGACCACGTGTGGCAGATTTGAAATGTCTAGAGATGATAAAGGTGTAGAATCCGACGGGATCCAATTCCTTTTCTTTTTTAATCCCATTTATGCCACTATGATTATTATACGGTAACCATAATTAATTAACAGATTTTTATTGATTTTCTTTTTCCACTTCTTCATGTGGAGTAGACTATACGAAAAATAGTTTATTGTTATTGATTCACTTTGTATAGTATATTGTTATTAGTTAACTTTAGTGGAACAAATGTGGAAAATGTTTAAAATAGCATTTTTTCGAAGCGCATTTTGCTAGAGGTTGTTAGCTCGATTTGGAAATGGATTTTGGCAAAAATTCAGAAATCATATGTTCGAGTGCCAGTTGAAATAAATCTGCTATCGAAAGGAAAGAGTTCGATAGAATTACGGAGTTGGGTCCATAATATTTTAATCATATAAAACTATGTTTTGATTCGTGCATTGCGCAGGATAATATTTTGTTAATATTTTGGTGATAGATAATTTAAAAAAAAATATTTACATTTGTTACATAATTTAAATTTGTAAAGTTATAATTAAGATTAAACATGTTCATTGTTCAGGGTTGATTAAGATTTTTGATTTGTGGTGAACTAATCATATAATTTTTAATAATATTAATCTCAATTAACCCCTAGTAGAATTATCTTTTTAAAAATAAATTTCAACTAAAAAAATACAATGGAAAAATTATAGTGTTTGATATAAAAAATTCGAAAATTATAGTATGTTTTAGAAATGATTACGTTTAAAAATAATTGCAATGCAGAAGCGTATTTCGCAAAATCATACTCCATCCGTCCCACAAATATTGATTTTCTGAGATTTCCACACATGTTAAGAAATAGTAAAGATTTTTCTTACCAAAAAACTTGCATTTAATAAATGGTGCAAATAGTAGTATTAGTTGAGTTTTTTTTTTGAAAGAAAAAATATTAATGACAAAAAGTACCTTAAAAATTGAAAATCAATCTTTATGAAACAAAATAAAAACCTAAAACATCAATCTTTGTGGACGGAGGGAGATGATTATGTTTTGCTATTATATTAGTTTTAAAAAATTATTAAAAAATATAAACTATCAATCATTTATCTATTAGGTAAATGAGGCAATATGACCAAAAAACAATTATTTCACACCATAACTAACCATCATAAAATCATTCTCTCTTTATTCATTTTTTAGGGGAAAAAGCATAGGCTTTATGGTTATTAAAAAATGTGTAACAAGACGATAAAAAAATGTGACAAAGACACGTCTGTTCTTCCTCGCCGTCTTGGGGGCGGTTGAGACATTTTCTGTAAAATCGTGGGTTTTCCAAATCTTCCAACACATGATCTAGCAGTTATGCCCATGATGTTGTTGGATCTGCATCGTGATGACTCAAATTTAGCGGTTACTGAAAGAAGTTTCTCCTATAAAAAATCATTCCGGCATGGGGAAAAACCTTACCTTTTCTCAAATTCAATCAGTTTATTTCTATTTCCATTCACCAAACACCAAATGATTGATCCTTTACGAAGAGCGATGGAAGACATTAACCTTGGAGTGGAGGATGAACCAATAGCGCTGCTGATGGAAGTTGTGACACAGGCGGCGGGGGAGAATAAATTCATTCTCATTGGTCGCCCAGTGATGCCACGAAGACAAAACCTGCGTTCGATTGTAGCGAACCTACCCCGTGTGTGGGGACTTGTTCGTGGCCGGATTGTTCCAGAGACATTTTCAGTTCTCGCCTGGAGTTAACACCTTATTGTGCTTTAGATATGAAAGACTCAGAGGATTTTATGAAGTGTGTGGATTGTTGACACACGACTCGGGTAATTGCTTGATTCAAAATGGTGGGGTAGAGGAAAATGATGGCCATAGTGATGATAAACCAAATGTTGAAGACCAGAGAGCACATCCTCCGGCAAACCAAGAGTTCCTAAATCAGAACATTCACATCCAGGAAGTGGAACCAATGGTGCTCAATGAAATTGGGAATGAATCGGTGGTTCATGAAATGACGAAGCCAATAAAGATGGAGAAGACAATACAACCAGCGATCTTTCTGATGACCAAACTAAGAACACCAACTTCAAGGGGAAACAAAAAATGACCTCTAATGATGAAGACATAGAGGAGATGATCAATCTATTTGGTACATATGTAGAAACTGAGGGATACCGCAAGCGATCTAAGCGTAAAAGAGAGTTCGTTGAGAGAATCATGGCTGATAAACGAAGGCAGAGGACAATGGACAAAGGGGAATGCAGTAAGAGAAACGATGACAATGAAAATGACGGAGGCGCAATGGGTCCGGTACCACCACCTTTACCATGAGGACACTCCATGTGAATTGTCAAGGCTTAGGCAATGACCTGACAATTCAATATCTTAAGGAGTTAAATAAAAAATTACTCCCAGATATCATTTACCTCATGAAAACAAAGCAACAAGACAACTACATTAAAGGCGTTTGTGAAGAGCTTGGATTCGACAAAATGGTTTCGATTCCTCCCTTAGGCTTTAGTGGTGGTATTGTTGTAACGTGGAAGAAGAATGTTGTTAATTCTGTTTTTTCAATCCTCTAATCTTGTAGACTTACAAGTTCAATCTAATGGTTTTCACTTCTCCTTGACGTATGTTTATGGTCATTCGGAAACATCTCAACGTTACAAAACTTGGGACAAATTGAAGGAAATATCAGCAAACAGAGACAGTCCATGGCTCGTCATAGGTGACTTCAATGAAATCAAAACAAATGCAAAGAAAATTGGTGGTACTACAAGACTAGAAAGAAGCTTCACACGGTTTCGTGAGATGCTCAATGAATACGACTTTCATGACTTGCAACATGTGGGAAATCATTTCTCATGGGTTGGAAAGAGACACACACATAATGTGCAATGTTGTCTTGATAGATCCATGGCTAACGATGAGTGGTTAGCGCAATACCTTGAATTCTTTGCCGAGTTTCTAGAAGTTGAAATCTCTTACCATCGGTCGGTTATCACAACCATCGCAAGTGAAAGAGAAGATAGAGTTGGACAATTCAAGTTTGATTCAAGACATGTTGATAGAGATGGATTTCAAGACAGTGTAATACATGGCTGGAAAAGAGAACAAGACTCCAATGGTAAGCTTGGACAGTGTCTTAGGTCTTGTCGAAATGCTATTTCAGTATGGAAGAAACAAAATCGTATTAATGCTAAGGAAGAAATAGCTATGGCAAAGAAGGAACTGGAAAAGGCCATGACTCTTGGAGATCCGACGATGAAGATATTGGCCATACGACAACGCCTGAGCCAAGCATACGAGGATGAAGAAAATTTTTGGAAAACAAAAAGTAGAAAACAAGTGGCTTAAATGCGATGATCGCAACACCCAATATTTGTTTGTTTTCACAAAAGGAAAACAAGCACGAAACATGCTATACTCGATCATAGATGATAGGAATATTGAGCATCGTGGAGACAACAAAATGTCAGAAGTTGCGGAAGACTATTTCACAAACCTGTATAAGAGTGAACTAAGTCTCCGAAACAACCACTATCATGTGTTCAATGACTTTCAACCACAAGTAACGACACATATGAATGCTGAACTTACAAAAGATGTGACAGAATTGGAGATTGAGCAGGTGGCACGATCAATTGGTGCGACTAAAGCACCAGGGTTGGATGGGTTTACCAATGCATTTTACCATACCTTCTGGGAAGATATCGAGCTAAATTTCATAAGTGAGATTCGCAAGTTCTTTTACGAAAGTTGGCTTGATAAAGACCTGAATCACACCAACATTTGCCTCGTTCTGAAGATTGATAATCCGAAAAGAATGAATGAGTTCTGGTTGATAGCGTTGTGCAATGTCAGCTACAAGACCATCTTGAAAATCTTAGTCTCTCAACTCAAAGAACATCTCTCTGGTATAATCTCAGAAGAACAAGCTGGTTTCATACATGGAAGACATATAACATACAACATCATGATAGCCCATGAAGTTCTGCATACACTTAAAATTCATGGTTGTTGTTCCAGTGGGTATATGGCGATTAAAACTGATATTACAAAATACTATGACCGTTTAGAGTGGGAGTTCATTAGAATGACGATGCTACGAATGAGGTTCTCTCAAATGGATTGAATGGATCATGATTTGCATAAGATCGGTCACATTTTCGGTTAATATCAATGGAGCTCCAAAGGGACACATATTACCGGAGAGAGGAATTAGACAAGGAGATCCTTTGTCGCCTTATCTATTTATACTATTTGCGGAAGTTCTATCTCACATGATGCATAAAGTCGAACAAAACGGGAAGATTAAAGGGATAAAGATCAATAATCGAAGCAAGCCCATCGATTACTCATCTCCTATTTGCATATGACTCCTTGTTTTTCTGCCAGGCTAACACTAAATCATGTCGTGTGATTAAAGAAATCATATACCAATATGAAAGAGCATTTGGTCAGCAAGTTAACACAACGAAATCGACCATTACATTTGGGAAACAAGTTCAAGAAAGGTTTAAAACTACGATTCAGAGAACGCTACAGATTTTCAATGAAGGAGGATGCAACAAATATCTTGGACTTCCTAAGCAATTTGGAAGGAAGAAAGTTGATCTATTTCACTATATTGTGGAAAAGGTTCGAGAAAAAACTAAAGGATGGAGAAACAAATTCCTTTCGCAAAGTGGGAAAGAGATCTTACTAAAAGCTATAGCTTTAGCAATGTCGGTTTACACGATGAATTGTTTTAAAATTCCTAAAGTAATATGTGAAGAGATTGAAAGACACCTAGCGAAGTTCTGGTGGAATCAAGCGTAGAATCGAAGCCGAATGCACTGGTTGACTTGGAAAAGATTATGCCTATCCAAGAATGAAGGAGGACTAGGTTTCTAAGATATTGAGAAGTTTAATGATGTGATTTTAGCAAAACAAACATGGAGAATATTATTGTCATATCCTGACTGCTTAATGGCTAGGACTCTTCGAGGAAGATACTTCGCCTCAACTAATGTACTCACTGCATCAAGGGGAACACAACCGAGATACGGATGGCAATCGATCTCCATGGTCGAGACTTAATAAGGAAAGGGCTAAGATATGTCATTGGAGATGGACAGAGTGTCCAGACATGGTTAGATCCATGGCTACCAGTGACTCCATCACGACCACCACGAATGAAGCATCCTCTTACCACTGGATTTGGAGTAGTCACGAATCTCTTTAAGCAAAATGGAAAGGGATGGGATCTTACCAAATTACAAGAACTGATTCATGAAGAAGATGTCCATCACATCAGTAAATTACAGGTACCTACATATCCATTTAAAGATGTTTTAGGATGGCAATACTCTATAGATGGTACATATTCGGTTAAATACGGATATTGGTTGGCGATGCATGAAGATCCGGATCCGGTTGTGCCGCCATATGGCGATGTTGGCATTAAAAAATGTTTGGAAGCTAGATACTTATCCCAAGATCAAGATGTTTCTACGGAGAATGCCTCTCGTGCATTAGCCACATGTGATGAGCTACATAGAAGACGAATACGAATGTATATTCAATGTAAGAGATGTTGAGCATTTCCTGAAACTACAGACCATATTTTCTTCTCATGCCCCCACGTGATCCACCTGTGAAATGCCTCTAGAATATCAATCCCTTCTCTCTGGGATCCGACTACCTCTTTTGACATAATGATTAGAGATATCTGTCTTTATCATCGTTCTAATGCTGATACAGAGTTCCAGAGACATCTACCACTCTAGATTCTATGGCATTTGTGGAAAAGTTGACATGCACTTGTGTTTCAAAACCTTAATATCACTTGGAGAAAAGACTTAAGATTGGAAAAGAATGAAACAGGGGAATGGATTCAGCGGCAAGACAAACAATAAACGCAAGGTATGCATAAAAATTGGCAGAGAGAGACACGTTGGTTGAGATGGGAAAGGCCAATACAGGGATGGTTCAAATGTAACCATGACGGAAGCTACCGAAGCAATTAACTCAAAGCAATGGCGACTTGGGTAACAAGGAATGAGGATGGATTCATGGCCTCTGCGTCACAAGCGACAGGACAGCAAGTAAACTCACCTTTAGAAGCAGAGCTTCATGGATTGTTGATGGCAATGAAAAATGTATGGTTTCAAGGATATCGAAAGATTATATTTGAAGGTGATTGCAAGGTGGTGATACAATTAATTCAAGGCTCCACGCATAATTTCCAAGTGCTAAATTGAGTGCGAGAGATTCAACATTGGGCGACAAAGTTTAGCGCCGTTAAATTCGAATGGTGTTCAAATATCTCAGGGGTCTGATTGAAAAATAATCAATGGATGGAGGAGTGCACATATATACATCATCGTTTTGTTCCTCTTTGTATAACTAATGATATTCATATGAATATTATGACATCTTGATAATCAATAAAGAACATAGTTATAAAAAAATCTTTCTCTCTCCTCAAGGAAAATTACAAAAAAAACTCCATCCTCTAACATTAGTTACTCTCGGCCACGTGTCCACTTTTTATTCAAACACCCCAAAAAATCTTTGATTAGATTTTTGTATTTAAAAAAAAATATTACCGAAAATTTCAATTACACAAAAAATTATTCATTTTTTAAATACATCATAACTTGAATTTTTAAAATGGATATATATTTTAAGTGTTACTAGTTAAGATGTTACAAGTCAAGTAATATGTAAGTTTTATTCTTTTCTTATAGCAATACTATATCCCAATGTATGTCCACAATTTTTCCCTCTTATCCAACACTTCATTCAAATTTTTTTCTACTATTTCCCCAATGTATGGTCTAATGTTTGGATTTAGCATTTAGGGTTTAGGGTTCAGATTTTATGGTATAAGGTTTCGTTTAGAGTTTAGGGTCTTGGGTTTAGAGTTTATGGCATAAGTTTTGAGTTTAGAGTTTAAAGTTTAGCGTTTAGAGTTTAAGATTTGTTGTTTTTAGAATTCAATAGTCTCATAAATAGTACATCTATAAAAATAGAATGTCTATAAAATTTGTATTTCTATATTTTTGTTTTATATTATATGTTATATTGTCTTCATAATTTGTGTGTCATAATTTGTAGGAGTGTAATTGTGTGATCTACCATAAACAGTTAATTCGACCAACTATTACAAGTTACGTTTTCACATATAGGTTTACTTTTGAATTACATACTCCCAATGAGAGAATGTCTATAGAAATAGTAATATTATTTTAAAAACTTATGGCGTTTCGATACTATTTAAAAATATATATGGCATGTTCGACAGCTTATTCCCAGCGACATCCATGAACAATCGAAAAACTCCTTCTCACTTGTAGTCTCCGTTTTTGAGTTGGTGATGCGTCTTGTCACGGTAACTTCTTGTGGGTAACTTCGGAGACGCCCAAAATTATAACGATTTCAAAAACTGTTGCAGCGACAACTTAACATCAATTGTTGTGTATGTACGAAATCAAAGCTAGTCACATACGTCTCCAAAATTAAACTTATATTACGAATCAAAATTAAATAATTCAACCATATTTTTTATTAATCCCACTAATTAATTCACACTAATATAGTTATTTTATCGGATGATAAGTTCTATTATTTCATTAGATTATAAATTCAACTCTTGCATTTAATTTCATATTAGAAGCGCAAAGCTGCAGAAATAGAACGTTTATAAAAATAGTAGTACTATTTTTGACAAGATGTTCGGATACCGTTTTTAAAATATGTATGCATTTTGAAAAGTTCAAAACATGATTTTTTCTAGATTTTTTTATGTGTATTCAAAATTTTCATTTAAAACTTTTATAAAGAAAAGGTATCAAAAATAATATGAGAGGGTGAAGTGAAAAAGAGATAATTAAAAAAATATACTCACTTGCCTAAGAGGGAGAGAGTGTTTTCATTTTGTGCACGAAAGTTCTGATTGTGAATATTAAACGCAAGGAAATGAATAATGCTTTAACTGGAGTTAAGATCGCACAACAGAGCCCAACGATATCTCATTTACTATTTCATGATGATAACCTCTTTTCTGTAAAGCGGAGGATACGCAATGCCAAGCCATTTTGGATCTTTTGCGGAAGTATGGGGTTGCATCTGGACAAGTAATTAATTTTGATAAATCGTCAATCATGTTTGGTCAAAATGTTTGGGATCAGACTAAAGCTTTGTTAAAGGAAAAGTTGGGTATTTCGACAGAAAGGGACATGGCTAATTATTTGGGAATTTCGGAAAGTTTGGGCGGGCCAAAAAGCCAGATTTTTAACTTCGTTAAAGAAAGGTTAGGAGAAAGAGTTACTGGATGGTCATCCAAATTTCTCTTAAAATGAGGCAAGAAAATTTTGATTAAATCAGTTGCTCTTGCGCCCCCAACTATGTCATGTCATGTTTTAAGCTTTCCCAAGGGTTAATATCACAATTAACGTCTGCGATTGCAAACTTTTGGTGGAGCTCTAATGGATGTAATCGCGGTCTCCATTGGGTTTCATGGGACAATGAATGCATTCCAAAAGAGGCAGGAGTCTTAGGCTTCAAGTCTCTAGAGGATTTTAATACGGCCTTACTGGCCAAACAACTTTGGAGACTGATACAATTTCCACGATCGTTGGTTGCGAGAGTTTTACGGGGCCGACAATTCAGGAATGTTCATCCCTTAAATGCTAAAAAACCACATTCACCTTTCGATTGGAGGAGTATCCTCTCATCACAAGAATTGTTACAAAAAGGAGTAAGGATAAGAATTGGCTCTGGAATTAATACATATGTTTGGCATGATCCATAAATACTGGATGTAGATCCAAGACCAGCAAGAGGCAGAGGCAGTGTTTGGCATCATCGACTACAAGTACAACATTTAATTGATCCTCTCATACGGGAGTGGCATTTGCCAATATTACATGAATTTATGGATCCAGAGGATATAAGGTTAATTCGGGGTATCCAACCAAGCCGGACCACAACTTATGATGGTTTAGTTTGACACTACACTAAATCAGGCCAATATACGGTAAAGTCGGGGTACAAAATTCTGAATTCTGAGGCGGTAAATCGGATTAATAATAATGGTTGGGGACCAAGATTGGAGGCTTTGAAAGCATTCTCATGGACGATAAAGTGTCCAATGAAAATTCAATGCTTCCTTTGGCAAATTGTTACCGGAAGTTTGGCGGTGATGACAACGCTAATTGGGAGGGGGATCTCTTGTGATACTGTGTGTAAACGTTGTGGTCTCGCTAAGGAGACCATCAATCATGTTTTCTTTGAATGTGACTCGCTTAGGCACATCTGGAATTATAGTAGAAACCCGACAAAACCAGAGGAATTTCCAACAAGCTCTCTATTTTCCAACATGGATTACCTATTCTGGCAAAATCCACGACGACATCAAGAGAAAGTTGGTGATCTCTTTCCATGGGTCTTATGGTTAATTTGGAAGGCAAGGAACCAAAAGGTTTTCCAAGGAGTTCAAATAGAAGTTGGGGAGATTCTAAAAAATGCGGAGTCTGAACTGTTGGCCTGGGAGGATGCACAATTTATTCCTCCAACGGTTGATGATGGGGAGACTTTGGGGGGCACAAGGTCAGTCGGACTGCATTGTTGTATAGATGGATTGTGGAAACAACCAGAACCCTTTACTAGAATAAGTTGGATTTGTCTTGACAGGGAAAATACGGTAGTTTTAGTTGGAGCAAAGTGTCTCCGCTGAATTCTTTCACCTTTGCATTTCGAGTTAGAAGTGATTCTGTGGGCCATGTCAGAACTGATTGCCAGATGATCGAGACAGATTGTATGGAGCTACTTACGATTCTCCAGAATCCAGATGATTGTCCAGCTTTCTACACTTACATCCAAGAATTTCAACGTCTTCGTGGTCATCTACCAGGATTCTTCTTGTCCTAAATCCCGCGCATAGCGAATACACAAACAAACAGCCTAGTTCGAGGATCCCGAAGTTTACATTGTGATTATATTTTGGTTGATTCCTCTCCTCCGAATTGGGCAACCAATTACGGAATGAGTATCTGATTTAGTGTTTGGTTGGTAAAAAAAGAGGGAGAGAGTGAGAAAAAATTTACTTAACAAAACATTGATACTTAAATAATGAAATGGTTGTGTTATTTACTTAATTAATTTTTGTTTTTTTGTATATTTAGCTAATTTACCTATCCATTACTTCCTCCGTCTCATAAAGATTGATGTTTTAGTTTTTTACTTTGTCTCACAAAGATTGATTTTCTATCATTTTAAGGTACTTTTTGTCATTACATTTTTTTTCAAAAGAAAAAAGCAACTAGGAGTACTATTTGTATAATTTATTAAATGCAGATTTTTTGGGTAAAGATAATATTTATTATTTCTTAATCTGTGTGAAAACTTCAAAAAATCAATCTTTATGGGAAGGAGGGAGTATTATTTATAGAATTAAATTATGTTTCTTAGATATTTTAGTTGATGGCCTTGATAAAGAAAAGCCATTGCTTTGGCTACGGATGATGCAGGTGAACGTGATGACATCTTGGTGACAGAGAGCTTAGTGACTAATGCGGAACTTCTGGCTGAAGAGGGTGAATTGGTGGAGCCGAACCTTATGATTAATGAGAGTACTGTCTTGGGTCTCGTTAGTCCAACAGAGGATCAGGTGGATAATGGGATGGTGGAAAATAATGGGTCGGAGATACAGGTTCCGACGGAAAATACCTTGATTCATGAGGCCATAACAGAGAATAATGCAACTACTGGAGGTACTAATGGCCCCTGTGACAAAGGTACACGCTCTGGTCCTTTTCTTTCAATGGGTATTGAGAGGATTTCTAAGGATTTAAGAGATATTATGTTGGATAAAAGGAATAGTACTATGTCTAAGTATAGTAGGAGTCCCGCAAAGATTTAGGGAATTAATTTTAAGAAGTTGAATATGTTGGCGTTGGTTTCGCCTCATAAGCGCAGAAATGCATATCGGAAAAATACGAGGAAATCCCAACTTCATAATATGTTGTTATCTGGTATTGCAGGGAACAAGAAGAAGGGGATCGAGGCTAAAGGTGGCATGAAGGTTTCGTTGCCATCCACAAAAATGAAAAAAAGAATGGTGGTTTCCCTGATTCCACCGGCTCATCTGTGAAGATTCTTACCTGGAATTGTCAAGGTTTGGGGGGGGGGGGGGGGGNTGGAATAAGTTTCGGCCTGATATTATATTTTTATCAGAAACCAAACAGTCTGCTTTTAATTTAAAAAAATTTCAATTGAATTTTGGTTTTAATAATTTGTACACGGTTGATCCGATAGGATCTAGTGGTGGTTTGACTATTTTCTACAATAATGAAATTAATCTAGAATTTCTTTATTCAAGTAATTGCATTATCGATGTTTCTGCGACGATCTATGGTTATGAGGTTGCGATCTCTTTTGTGTATGGGGAACCGGTTGCTGTAAACCGTTACAAAGTTTGGGACAAATTGATAGAAATCGGAGCGCAATGGACAACACCTTGGTTGATTATAGGCGATTTAAATGAATTAACTGGAAATAATGAGAAGAAAGGGAGAAAATGCGCTCCGCAACATCTTTCGTTCCCTTTAACCAAATGCTTCAACACTGTGGAATGACGGAGTTTCCATGTGCTGGAGACCAGCTCTCTTGGAAAGGTACGCGATGTAACCAGATTGTCCGGTGTAAGTTGGACAGAGCAGTAGGGAATGAGGATTGGCATAACGTTTTTAGGCACTCCAAAGTGGAATATTTAACGATAATTGAATATGATCACCGGCCAATACTCCTTAAGTTTAACTACAAAGTGGAAAAATACTTCCTCTTTCGTGGAGGTCATCGCTAGTGGTTGGCAGCGTACACGGAATTTTTGAGAACCGGCTTTCGTGGACAAAATTCAGAATTGTAGAAACTCTGTCTCATGGTGGCAATAATGTTCCACCGGAAAGAGATTCTATTGATATTCTGAAGGCCCTATTGGAAGAAGCTAAGAACGATGATTCGGTCTCTCCGGATACCATTGTCAAAATTAAAACGAAACTCCAACAAGCATACAAGGATGAGGAGATTTTCTGGAAACAAAAGAGTAGAAATTTATGGCTAAAGGAGGGGGATCGAAACACCAAATTCTTTCATGCCTCAACAAATCAAAGGCGGGTCCAAAACCGAATCTTGGGGTTATTCGATCCACAAGGAACTTGGGAGGAGTCACCGGAAAGAATGGGTAAAATAGCAGTTGAGTATTTTAATGATCTGTTTAAAGCAACTACGACAAGTGACCTATCTCGGGCACTTGAGAATGTACAACCAATTATTACGGATCATATGAATCAGCTCTTGATTAGGGATATAACAGAGGTGGAAATGCGGTCTATCCTATTCGGAATGCACCCGGAGAAAGTCCCAGGACCGGATGGAATGACTGCTCTTTTCATTCAACGCTATTGAGGGGTTCTAAAGGATGATTTGGTTAAGCTCGTAAAGGATATCTTTCGGACATGCAGCTTCAATGCACGACTGAATGCCACAAATATTTGCTTAATCCCAAAAAGGAACAACCTAAAAAGATGGCGGAACTTCGGCCAATCAGCTTATGCAATGTGGGCTATAAGATTATCTCGAAAGTATTATGTTTGCGACTCAAGAAGCTGCTACCATCAGTCATTTCAGAGACACAATCGGCCTTTGTGGCCGAAAGGCTCATCACGGATAATATTATTATTGCTCAGGAGATGTTTCATGGCCTGCATACTAATCAGAAATGTCGATATGACTTTATGGCCCTAAAAACGGATATGACTAAAGCCTATGACCGTATTCAATGGTCCTTTCTGGAAGCGGTTATGCAAAAGTTGGATTTCGGTCAAGTATGGATTTCTTGGTTAATGTGGTGTGTCAGGTCGGTATCTTATAAAATCCTTTTAATGGTAGACCAACAGAGGTTATTATTCCGCAGAGAGATCTTTGACAGGGGGGTCCCTTGTCCCCGTATCTTTTCATTATTTGTACAGAAGTTCTTATCGCCAATATTAAGCGAATGGAGAGGGATCATGCCCTAACGTGGATTCAAATCGCCCAACAGAGCCCACCAATTTCTCATTTACTCTTCGCGAATGACAGTCTTTTCTTTTATAAAGCAGACGTATCACAGTGTCAAGCCATTAAGGAAATCTTACAAGTCTATGGGAATGCCTCTGGGCAGATGATCAATTTTGATAAGTCATCAGTTATGTTTGGGAATAATATCTCTGACCACACCAAAAATATGGTCAAGGCTCAACTAGGCATCAACACAGAAGGTGGTATGGGGAATTATTTGGGTATCCCTGAGAGCTTGGATAGTCCTAAGAGTCAGATATTTAATTATGTTCGAGAACGGTTAGGAGACCGAGTTAATGGATGGTTATCCAAATTTCTATCAAAAGGAGGCAAGGAAATTATGATTAAGTCAGTAGCTCTCGCCTTACCCAACTATGTCATGTCATGTTTTAGGCTCCCCCAGGGGTTAACCACAAAGTTAACTAGTGCTATTTCTAAATTTTGGTGGAGTTCCAATGGATGTAACCGCGGTCTCCATTGGTTTGCATGGGACAAATTATGTATTCCCAAAGAGGATGGAGACTTAGGCTTCAAATCTTTAGAGGATTTCAATACGACCTTACTGGCTAAACAACTATGGCGTTTAATACAATTTCCGGATTCGTTGGTGGCACGGGTATTACGGGGCAGATATTTCGGGAAGGTTCACCCGCTAAACGCGAAGAAGCCGAATTCACCCTCGTTTGGCTGGAAAAGTATTTTCTCAACTCAGGAGATGCTTAAGAAAGGCATCAGGATTAGGATAAGATCAGGGATAAAAACATCAGTATGGCAGGATCCGTGGATTCCGGATGAGCACCCATGGCCAGCACGGGGTCGAGGAAGTGTTTGGCACCCTAGATTACAAGTCCAGCACCTGATAAATCCTCAGACAAGGGAGTGGCATCTTCCAATCCTACATGAATTCATGGATCCGGGGGACATAGAGCTTATTAGGGGTATCCAACCAAGCCGATTCACGGTCAAAGATGGTTTAATATGGAATAATACGAAATCTGGTCAATAAACAGCTCTCTCGGGTTATAGACTGCTTAGTTCCATGGAGATAAAAACGTATTAATAATAATGGTTGGGGGGCAGGGCTGGAAGCCTTAAAGGCTTTCACATGGAAATTAAAGTGCCCTCTGAAAATTCAACATTTTCTCTGGTAACTCATCTCAGGGAGTTTGGCGGTGTCTCAGGCTATTACCGCTAGGGGTGTACGGTGTGATACCGTTTGCAAACGTTGTGGTACTGCTGAGGAGACAGCGAACCATGTTTTCTTTGAATATGAATCGTTTTTGCAGATTTGGAATAGTTACAGGGACCCTGAGAGTCAGGACGCCTTCCCAACAAAGTCTCTATACACTAATATGGACTACCTCTTCTGGCGCAACACTATGGGGGACCAAGGAAGAGGTGGTGCACTTTATCCATGGTTTCTTTGGTTAATCTGGAAAGCACGAAATAAAAAGGTTTTCCAGGGAGTTCGTATTGAAGTTGATGAGATTATTAAGGATGCAGAGACGGATGCTATAGCCTGGGAAGAGGCACAAATTACACTGTCTTCTTTCGATGAAGAGATAAACTTCACAAGTCCTAGGGCGGGATTAACTTGTCGAGTGGATGGGTCTTGGAAACAATTTGACAGAACCACTGGGCTTGGTTGGATCTGTCAAATGTGGAGGAAAACGTCATCTTAGTAGGAGCGAAATGCCATCGTCGGAGACTGCTTCATTCTGAGATGGAAGCTCTGTTGTGGGCAATGACGGAACTTTCCAATAGAAGAATTGCATGCCAACATTTTGAGACGGACTGTAAAAAAAATTTCAACATCATCCAGGATCCAAATGTTTGGCCTGCCTTATGCACGCTCATCCAAGAGTTCCAGTACCTTCGAGGTTTATTCTCAGGCTTCTCCTTATCTACCATCCCTCGCACAGCGAATTCGAAAGCAGATTGTCTAGCTCGTGGCTCTCGTTCTATTTATTATGATTATATTTATGTAGAATCATCCCCTCCACCTTAGGCAACTAGGAATGGAGAGATCTTCTGATTATAGTGTGGTTGTTAAAAAAGAATCACGATTTTCTTTATTATATAGCTAAATAATTATATATTAATAGTACATAATTAAGAATATATTGTTTATTTTGAAATATATGTTATTTAAATTATTATTAAATAGTAATTATAAAAAATTAAATAGTTTTTAATACTCGTTATTTATTTTTAAAATAAATATAATTTTTTTTTCAAATAATATTAAGAAAACCTAAGATGAGATTTTGTAAACATGATTTTGTTTATAAATTATAGACTTTTTGGAATATTTTAATATCTATTTTATCCATAAGCTTTTTATTTTTTAAAATTTTTTTCTAATGGCATTTGATGTAATGTTTACGAATTAAAGGTTATTCTCTTAAATATACTTTCCAAACAATAATATAGAGATACAATTTTTATGCAACACATTTATTTATTTGATTATTTGCTATAAAAGATAAATAAAGTTGAAAAAAGATAAATAAAGAAAACAAATGTCTTTTCTTACAAAATTGGCCTTAGAAAATTAAAATTAAAGTTTCTTGTTCCTCTTTCCAAGAAAGTCGCAGGTGTTTATGAAACGGATTAGAAAGAAAGAAAATGATTTAAAACATTTATTAAGATGGTAAAGGGGTTCCCACTTCCCATTCTAGGAAGCAACAAATATCCTTTTTGTTTGATTTATATAAATGCTTACGGACACAAGCAGAAATATTGTGGTTGTGTACATATTAATCATTAGGGACCCAAATGGAAAAAGATTTGTCTATACTTTGGTACACTAAAATAAAAGTTAACGTAACTTTGTGAAATTTAGATCACTCGTTTATCAATTATCATCTAAAGAAAAGAAAAGTATTATCGAAAGAGAGAAGATAAATTGCTTTCCAAAATTAAGAGGTTGCTTTCAAAGTGAAGAAGTGGTAAGAGTTAGGTCTCGATAAAAAGAGACTTGAAAGGTGGTGCCACACTTAAATCCTTGCATTTGCAAACACACGTGTCCAAAGATTTTAAATAAAATAAAATCAAATTCTGTTTTAAATATTTGAAATATTTTTTGGATATGTGTGAATAATTTTATGGTTTTGAGATTTGAGGAGGATGAACAACAGGTCACATAATATACCCTAAAATAAACAATCAAAGAATTGGAATAGAATCTCTTGGTACTATCAAACAAACAATAAAAAAGAAAAAAAAAGTGACGAAGACACCAATCTATTCATTCTCCACCCATTTCCCATTAATATTTCTTTATCTCTCATTTATTTTTCATTCTCTCTGACCCATTTCCCGGGTCACTTAAAAAATCCATAACTTCTTTAGAAAAAAAATTGTTTATAGAAAACAAAATGTTATATAAAATACTATTACAAAAAAGCAAAGAAATAGATGTGGTAGTAGATAGTTTCATTTTATAACATATCAACAAACTTAGTTCTACATTGGTTAAACTACTCTGGCTATCAGTTAAAATAAGGTACATAGTAAATGTTTGATTCTTTTTTTGGTCAAAAGTAAATGTTTGATTCATACTCCAAAAAGGTAAGCGTTTAACATTTGTGTTTTTTCTTGTTTATGTTAGTGTATAAGCATATCGTAGTTATTAGTTTGTAACTTATGTAACAAAAAAATTCTTATATATATATATATATATTTGTAGTGTTGTTCCATTGTTAATTTTTGACACAATCACATACATACACACCTCTATATATATAGTTACAAATAGGAGTGGACGTTCGAATACTCGTTCGGGTTCGTTTTGGGTTTATTCGGTTTCGGGTTTTCGAGTTTAAAAGTCTAAGACCCATTCTAGTATTTATAAATTTCGATTCGAGTTTGGTTCGAATTCTTTCAGGTTCAATTCGGGTACACACTTAAATTTTATTAAAAATATTGAAAATTATAATATACTTAAAATACCTCAAAATCCAAAAAATATACAACATAAAAATTTGAATAATGTGTATGGCTAAGTACCTAAAACTAACATGAAAACTGGTTCGACTCGTTTATTTTGATTAAAAAATGGTATATATTTCAAGTACTTAAGATATTTCTAGTACTTCTAATTATTATTTCAAATACTTTTAACTATTTTCGATATTTTTAGATATTCATATTTTTGACTTTTTTTTTGGATATTTCGAAAAATTTCATATACTTTAGGATTTATTTTGGATTTTAGATCTAAAGATAACTAATATATTTAAATATATAATTATAGTTTTGATTTTTTCGGATATCCGAAATATTTTGGTTCGAATCGGGTTCGGCTTCAGTTTTTTGGATATTGAAGTTTAGGAACCGTTTGGAATTTTTGCTAACTTCAGTTCGAGTATGATCCCATTTTTTCAGATCGAATTTGGTTCGGATTTCCGGTTTGGCGGTTTTGCCCACCCTAGTTACAAAAACATTTTTGTATGACATACTATAAGATTTGCACATTCTTCCATAACAAAGAATGACCCCACTTATTTTTGTTGAAAAGTATTAAATTTTGCAGTTATATTTGTGGCAGTTATCTTAATGATTTTTTCATCTGTTTTGTGTCTTTCTTCTCTCTCTAGTTCTTGATTTTGGCCCCAACCTTTGTACTTTCAATGCATTGAAATCACATACATAGCCATAGAATCCAAAGAGAGATTTTTTTGTGTAACGTACAATCGAACTAAATCTCACCATCTTTCTTGTTTTCCACAAACTAAAATCACATCTCTTATTCCCCAAAATGAAAATTTAGTGATAAAAGTGTAAAACCCATCATGGATCTCGAGCGTATAAGCCCAAGGAATCAAATCAAGGTGAGTTCTTGAACTTTCATTCACTTCAATTTCGATTTCAAAGATCCAATCTTTTCCTTTTTTGTTGTGTGTTTTGATTGTTTGTTGCTAAAGGTGTAAACTTTTTGTTTTGTTTATGCAGAAAGAATCTTGGTGGACGGTTCTGACATTAGCTTACCAGAGCTTAGGTGTTGTCTATGGAGATTTAGCAACTTCACCATTGTATGTATACAAGAGCACTTTCGCTGAAGATATTCAACATTCAGAGACAAACGAAGAGATCTTTGGTGTTCTGTCTCTTGTCTTCTGGACATTAACTCTAATCCCACTTGTTAAATACGTTTTTATCGTTCTTCGTGCTGATGATAATGGCGAAGGTGGGACTTTTGCTCTCTACTCTCTACTCTGCCGCCATGCTAGAATCAGCTCTTTGCCCAATTTCCAGCTGGCCGATGAGGACCTCTCTGAGTATAAGAAAAACTCCGGGGCGAATCCGAGAGATTTGAAAACTCCGGGGTGGAATTTGAAAAACACACTTGAGAAGCATAAGGTTCTGCAGAACATGTTGCTTGTTCTTGCTCTCATTGGAACTTGTATGGTCATTGGTGATGGTGTTCTCACACCAGCAATCTCTGGTAAAAACAAAAAACAAAAAAGATTTGATTCTTCTTAGATTTGTGAGGATTTCTCAAGATTCTTAGAGGCTGATTTTGTATAATTTCTTTGGGTTGATTTTTGCAGTCTTCTCTGCAGTTTCTGGATTAGAATTATCCATGTCCAGAGAGACACATCAATGTAAGCTCTCTTAATTCTTTGAATAGATAGGAGTCTAGAGGTTAAATATAGAAACTTTAGATCCTCAAAATGTCAAATTATGCTATTTTTACTGGTTTCCTCTTTAAGTTTCTTTTGGTCACTAAGTCTAATCCATAATGTTTTAAGATAGTTTTAGGAGCAGGATTTGTTGCATCAGGTAGCTTTAGACGCAGTCAAGCTTACAATTTTCTGAGCTTTTACTTCAAGCCGGATGATAAAATCGCCAAATAATTTGAGATATCGTCTTAAGATTAGCTATTTTGGTCCTTCTTCTGTGCATGCAGTCAATTGGCTAATTGTGTAAGTTAGGTTGAATCCAAGTAGGATCAACAAGAAGCTCCTTAATATGTATAAAATATGTTTTAACTTTTTCTGTGTGTGGAAGGTGAGGCTGATGTAGGTGCATTCTTCTTATAATCATAAGATAATGAATGTGGTTTAGGAGTTATTGTTTTATATAATCAAAGATGTAAAAGCTAAAGTAATATAAAAGTCATAAAGCTTAGACCTTTCGAAAAGTGATCAAATAAAATGTTAGTTGGTTAGGATAAGACTCTTTCAGGTCATAAGTTTTCAGAGTTTGAAGTAACTTTCTTTGTCTTATCGTGTAAATAGTTGTTGATTCACTTGCTACTCTTTTATTGAATAGATGTGGAGGTGCCAGTGGTATGCGCCATACTGATACTCTTGTTCTCGCTACAACACTACGGGACACATCGTTTAGGCTTTTTGTTTGCTCCAATTGTGCTCACATGGCTTCTATGTATAAGCACCATTGGTGTATACAACATTTTCCATTGGAATCCTCATGTTTACAAAGCATTGTCTCCTTACTACATCTACAAGTTCCTCAAGAAAACTCGTAAACGCGGCTGGATGTCTCTAGGTGGCATCCTTTTATGCATAACCGGTAAAAAAACAAAAGAAAAATAGAAAGAGCTGTTTTTTCTTTGAGTTTCAAAACTTTTCTTATCTTCTTCTTTTGCGGTATTTTTTTCAGGTTCAGAGGCTATGTTTGCTGATCTAGGACACTTCACTCAATTGTCAATACAGGCAAAATTCATGACTTTGTTTGTAAAGTTTAAAATCTTTTTTTGTGTTCTCTTATTATCTTCTCTGAAACTTGCATAGTTTGTTCTTTGGTCTCTCTGGCTTTAGATTGCATTCACATTCGCTGTTTACCCATCGTTAATCCTCGCATACATGGGTCAAGCTGCATATCTATCCAAGCACCATGTCCTCGAGAGCGATTACCGGATTGGATTTTATGTTTCAGTACCCGGTAAATCTACTCATCACCTTGTTTAGAAATGCTACTTTTGTCTTTTTGGCTATGTTTAGCATAGTTTTCACTTACTTACTTATGTTTATTTGTTTTTTGTGTGCAGAGAAAATACGGTGGCCGGTTTTGGCAATTGCGATTTTGGCTGCTGTTGTCGGAAGTCAGGCAATAATCACCGGAACATTCTCGATCATCAAGCAATGCACTTCTCTAGGTTGCTTCCCCAAAGTCAAAATCGTGCACACATCGTCTAAAATGCATGGCCAGATTTATATCCCGGAGATCAACTGGACTCTCATGCTTTTATGCTTGGCAGTGACTTTAGGATTTCGCGATACGAAACACATAAGCAATGCCTCAGGTACAGTATCCATAAGCCATAGCCATAACCAAGAAAATCGAGAAATTTTCCGGTCCTGTATATTTTCTTCATCATGCTCTGTATGCAGGGTTGGCTGTTATTACCGTTATGTTGGTAACGACTTGCTTGATGTCGCTTGTAATCGTCTTATGCTGGCGCAAAAGCTCTCTCTACGCGCTAGCATTCATCTTCTTCTTCGGAGCAATTGAAGTTCTTTACTTCTCAGCTTCACTCATCAAATTCCTCGAAGGTGCCTGGGTTCCACTTGCCCTTTCCTTCATTTTCCTCCTCATCATGTACGTTTGGCACTACGGAACCCTCAAGCGCTACGAGTTCGATGTCCAGAACAAAGTCTCAATCAACTGGCTCCTCTCTCTCTTCGGTTCCTCTAACCTCGGGATTGTCCGTGTTCGAGGAATTGGTGTGATTAACACCGAGCTAGTCTCCGGCATTCCCGCAATCTTCTCTCATTTCGTCACCAACCTCCCTGCATTCCACCAAGTTGTCGTCTTCCTCTGCGTGAAATCCGTCCCTGTTCCTCACGTGAAACCGGAAGAACGGTTCCTCGTCGGAAGGGTCGGACCGAAGGAATACCGGCTGTATCGGTGTATAGCACGGTACGGATACCGCGACGTGCATAAAGACGATGTTGAGTTTGAGCATGACCTCATTTGCAGCATCGCCGAGTTTATCCGTTCGGATAAACCATTGGATTACTCTCCGGACCTGGAGAACGAATCCGGAACCAACGAGAGACTAACGGTTGTTGCAGCTTCTTCTTCCAATCTCGAAGGCGTTCAGTTTTATGAAGACGAAGGTTCTGACAAACCAGAGCCTTCATCTTCTTCTTCGGAGGTAATCGTGGTGGCCGTAGAGCCACAAATTCCTTCATCAAGAATCAAGAAAAGGGTAAGGTTTGTATTGCCGGAAAGTGCGATGATCAATAGATCCACGGAGGAGGAATTAACGGAGCTCACGGAGGCGCGCGAGGCGGGAATGGCGTTTATAATGGGACATTCGTATGTGAGAGCAAAATCGGGATCGAGTATGATGAAGAAGATGGCTATCAACTTCGGCTACGATTTTCTAAGAAGAAACTCGAGAGGACCTTGTTATGGTCTCTCTACTCCTCACGCTTCTACTTTGGAAGTTGGTATGGTTTATATCGTGTGACTTTACCTTTTTTTTTTTTTATAATAAAACTTCTGTGTAAATTATGATAAGACAAATTCTCAGGGTTTCTTTTCTTTTTGTTGTTGTTGTAATTTCTATGTAGAGATGTTTAGGGTTGCTTGTGGCATAAGTAAAATATGCTTTTTTGTAATGGTTTGTCCCTACTGATTAAGATCCAAAGAGAGAAGATTGAACAATAAGTACACAAAACTCAAGAGCATATGATTCCTTGTCTCTTTATGTTCCTTCAACCTCAAATCTTCTCTTTTGTCGGCCTAGCTCATCATATGTATATATATATAAGTGTATACTTGTGACCAAGCTCTGCTCTATTCTGCAAACCAAAAACATGAGGAAATATGCAAACTTGGTGGTTTTGTTACTAACTTTCATGTGTTTCTTCTCTGGGTTATCTTCAGTTTCAGCTAAACCTCCTCCTGTTAGTGAGTTCCTTGATCACCCTAAACTGATTTTTCAATTTAAGGAAAAACATATCTTTTTGACAAAATGTACTATCAGTTATGTTTGTAATAAATGTCTGAAAATGTTCTTGTGTTTTCTTTGTTTTGGGAACAGAGATTGTGAGTGGACTTGTGACAAATGTGGCATCACTGCTCTGGAAATGGTTGTGGTCTCTTCAAGCATCCACAACCACAACAACAACAACTACCACAAAATCTGGTAATAAAATTGATGATCCACAGAGAAATAAAAACGTATCCTTTTCATTATGATCTCAAAAGTTAAAAATTTAACAGGAGTTTCTAGTCGTTCGATGGTGAAATATGAAAGTGGATATAATATAGAGACAGTGTTTGATGGGAGTAAGTTTGGGATTGAGGCCCATGCAATTGGAGTTTCCCCTAATGGAGAAGAACTTATTGTCTTGGATTCAGAAAACAGTAACATCCACAAAATCCCCATGCCTCTTTCTAGATGTAACTTCTTCTTCTTCTTCTTCTTCTTCTTCTTTTTCTCTAATTGATTTGGTGAAAAATACTTAAATTTGATTTCGCTGGACATATAAAATAATTACGTTATGATTTATTTTTTTCCGATATTTGATCTAAAGTCCACCAAATATGACTCACCAAAATCTTGAATCATGTATAATTATGCTTTGCTTCAAGATGGAGATTCATTTTCTTTTGCTTTTTTTTTTTTTTATTTCATTAAAAAAAAGTTAATTTCTCCAATAGAGATTCTCTGTTCAACCAAGGTATCTTAACCTTTTTTTTTAATAAAATATAGGAGTGGA
>OVAN01002447.1:0-33462 GCA_900406275.1 Anastatica hierochuntica
CTGAAGTCTAGGTCAATTCGCTCGACTTCGTTATCCTCCGTTTCCTTTTCGGGATCTGGGGGATCTTCAACGTTATTTGTGAGGCAGTATAGGGGTGATTACATCGCGGCTTTATCCCATTGGATTTTCCTGCACGTTCTGGAGTAAGTCGCGCGGAGTAGTGAAGTTGAGTCTTCTTCCGTGGAGTATGGTATCTCACGAAGAATAGTTCTAGTCCTCGCGGTTAGGGTTTCAACCAATTTAGCAAGAGAGCTAGTCAGTCTTTGCGTCAGCGTTGACCGTGGTGTTGTTCATCACCGGAGTGTTTTCAATGTCGTTATTGGCACTGTCGCCGTTGCGAGCTGGCAAATTGTTCTGATCGTCTGTAGTCATGTTCGATCAAGCGTTTCGCGGCTACGAGTTAGATTGATTCGTACCCTTAGCGAATAGGCACCCTCTTTCTAGCGCGAAACTGTGGGAACCAAAATTTGCACCATCGATATTCGTGTTCAGAGGAAAGCAAGGAAACCCTAACTTTCTTTGTGGTCACGGATATCTGCTAAATCAACAACGACAAATCAAAAGTACGAGGAAAACAGACGACATAATAAAAGTAAAAGAGAATCAAAAGAAAATAGAGCAATAAAGATCTTATTTCGAATCTTCGTTAACGTTACAACAGGTGGTAAGCCGTGGCCGCGAGAACTATCGGCGAGTATCCTAGTTCTAACAACGTAAGATTGGTAAACCTAATTGAGACACAACTCGCTAGCAAAAAACAAAAATAAACCTAAAGCTCTAAGTTTGAATTGTGAAGAAATTTATGTCTCTCCCCCTTCTCATTCTCCTTAGCCCCTCTTTTATATGCCTTCGTAAGCTCATCTCGTTTCCTTTTCCGCTCTAGATTTGAGCATATCTTTTCGCGGAAATATTCCAGTTTTCGGGAATATTCCATATCTTTACGAGTTTTCCATATTTATCTTCAGATTTTGACTTTATCGTATTTTCCTTTTATCTTTCGCGAAACTCGGGTAGATAGTTGACGCAGTTGGGCCTGTTCTCGTACTGAAATCGTAAGTGGACTTTTGTCGCGTTTTGGGTCTTCGTGGACCGTTTAGCAACAAAGTGATTTTTACGATTTCTTTTGAAGAAATCGTTCTTCGCACGACTACGCGGTGATGGTTTTACGAAATGATAAAACTGGTCGTATAGTTAAGACAATGTCGGTGTTCGAGTTAACCGTTATCGTTTTATACGATCGATACGAAGTTTTCACGAAAAGCGCAAGTCTTTACGACTATATCTGCGATATATCAACGGAGACTCCAATCGAGATGAAACAAGAAACGCTCGAACCGGGATTCGAGGGAGAAGACGATGGGAAAGCGTGGTCTAGTCAACCCTGGGCGACTAGACTTTGCGAGAGTCTAGTCGCCCAATGGGCGCCTAGACTGTGAGTCTGGGCGCCCGTTGGGCGCGTAAACCGTGAGTCTACTCACCCAATAGGTGCCAAGACCTTGAGTATGGTTGCCCGTTGGGCGACTAGACTTTGCAAGAGTCTAGTCGCCCAACGGGTGCCTAGACTTATTGTTGTTCGTATTGCTCGTATTTTCGAAGTGAGGCGGTTATCCGTCGTTTGCGGTGACTTCTTGTCGCTCCGAAACTCGTTTATTGAGGTCTCTCGGAGATCTCGGACGTTGATTTTGTTACTCTCGCGTTTAGTTGTCCCATTGATAATCTTCTCACAATTTTCATTTTCGAAGGAGAGATGATGTTTTCGTTACTCTTTTAGGCATCGTTTTCGTCGTAACCGTTTTTGACCCCAACAATAGCCACATGCATAAACAGTCTTTTGCTTCTTCTTTGCTCCTTTAATGGCTCTTTTGCATCCCTCTTGGTTCCATTTGCATCAAGAATCAAGTTTCAAAGTCTTCTTTTTCTTGTAAAGATCCATTTCCAACAAAATGCAAAGAAATGCGTGCAAAATGCGTATAATCCTAAACTAGACTCAACTATGAAACTATATGAATTCTACCACTTAAATGCATTATATACAACCTCAATTCGACTGAAACATATACTAAATGATGCTAAATATGCGTTAAATTATGTACATATCAGTATCATCCAAAGGATTTGAAAACCTGACTAGCTAAAACCTAAACAAAGCGAATACACTAAAATTCTTAATCTCGGAAGATCGATTTAGATGAGGTGTCACAAGTCTCAACTAAATTTAAACATAAGTAAAGTAAAGTATAATGAAATTGCATAAATAAAATCAATATGAATGGCAAGCAATAATTAAAGTGCGTTAAAGAGATGAACTTTAAGTGAAATCAATGTAAAAGATCGGATCTTAAGACATATCAACTGGTTCAGGTCGATCTAGAACTATAATGGACTTTTCTAAGGCTTTATTAGAGGATTAAAGCTATTTTTAGGTCAAAGAACTCTCCTTTGTTGATCAACCCACTCTCATGGCGAAGATCTATTCACTCATACACATTACAAGGCTCAACTCTCGCTTTTTTCCTATCTAAACATGTAAGTGATAGTAATCTACAAGCCCTTCTAACCATCTAGCACCTAAGTAACATCCACTCTCATGGGCCCAAGTTAAAATCATAGATCTTGTTCACTCAAACATTTCATCGAATACTTACTAGGCGTCAGTGAGCAAGTAATGAACTCTCAAGGGACTAAACAAAGATCTAGTAGGAATCTATGTCAAAATCTAGCCTAGTCATCAATTATAATTCTTGATCTAACCCTAGCCTACTACATCTCAAGATTCTTAAATGATCTACTCACAAAGATCCATGGAAATCCAAAGACAAAGATTGAGGCTTTGAGCTTCCTTGCTCTTAGATTTAGAAGATAAAGAAAGAGATGGAGAAGAAAAACACAAATCTAATTAAAGAAACCAAATAGTTATTACAAGAGTTTAGATCTTTAAAATAGAGAGAAAAAACAATGAAATTAGCAAAGTTGTTCAAAGGTATGTTCTTGGAGGCTAAGAAAATCTATTTATACTAAAGGGGGAAGAAGTGTTGCCCTAAAACCATTTTTTTTCCATTTGTGCATGCCACTATCGTCCTGATGCATGTGGCTATCGACTATTGGGTCGATAGTGGCATGCATTACGCAGTAGGTTCTCAAATGCATGTGGCTATCGATCTCATGCATGCCACTATCGACCTACATGTCGATAGCCACATGCATTGGCAATCTTTGGCTTTTTCCTTGGTCCTTTGATAGCCTCTTTGTTTCAACATACTCCCCATGCATCTAGCTCCTTTTTTTCCTTGATTTCTTGACTTCAAAACCACTAGAAAACCATTTCTTCAGTCTCCATTGAGCCACTCCAAAAGTTGTGCCTACAAATGCAAGAATATTTATGCAAATGCAACTAATCCTAAAACTAGACTCTAGACTAAAACTATATGGATTCTAAGGCTAAAATACAATATTTACATCCTAAAAGTGAATGAAACTAAGCTAAAATACAACTAAATAAGCATGAAATTATTTACACATCAGTTGCCTGCTTAGAAAGGCTCATCAAATACTAGGTCCAACGATAAGTCAAGATTTTGGAATACAAACCACTATAGATCTATTCACAAACTAGCTTCGAATGTGAACATCATTAACGTACAAGGAAAGATGATAACGTTATTCATAAAACCTAATTAATTAGTAATCCTATTCAAGAAACTCATTGAATCCATGTAATCTACTATATAACATGCAAACTAATAGATTAAACATGTAAACACAAAATCAATCATGGCAATGAACATTCATATCAAATCAAAGGGAGAAGGATAGATAAAACCGAATGATGGAAGAAATATGGATGCATTGAGATGAGATGGGTCATTTGGAGACTACAAGGGACACGACCCCAAAGGGGGTCGTCTCTGCCTAATTAGACACTTATTCGATCTAAAACCTAAACAACTATCTTCAAAACAAAAGCTAAAAGCACATATTTATAGTACATTTCCTCATTTGGTCAAAATGTGTAAAACTAGGACTTAAGGCCTCTAAATGTTGGAATTCCTGTAAAGATGTGTTGAGTTGAGTTTTTGGGCATAAAAGGGCTTGGAGAGACCTACTTGAGTCTGTAGAATGTTTGGTTCAAAACCCAAATGGTCTTCCTTTTATTTTGGCCTTTCTACGCGCCCTTCTTCTTCGAGACAGAGGGACCAGTCTTTAGTAAAATTATTGTAACTCTTTGTCTGCTGCTACAAAAGACGTGAAACCACCTTGATTTGAAAGCTAATTTAATTCTATAACTTTATCCACACTTCATGAAAATACATTTAGGGAAAGGCATTCATCTCTAATGATATTTCTGATTCTCGGAAACTGTCCAGAAACTGATTTTGCTCAATTTTGCTGCCTAAAGCTCCAAATCTTATTGGTTGACTTGAAATGACTTGAAATACCACAAATAGAGGAAAACTACTGCTAATCATTGAGAATTGCATAAAAATACCAATAGAACATACTAAAATCTAAAGGGAAAGTGGTAAAATAATGGTGTTATCAACTACCCCAGACATTGCTTCTAGTTCGTCCTCGAGCTGAGAAAACGAAGAACAAAGAAGAAGTTAGAAAACTTGGAAACTTACCTGGACTTTCTTAACTTATTAATGACTTTAACTGTCAAATTCCACTAACACGAGAGTCAACATTAAACAGAACCCTCAATAATAGCTACAAGTCTAACAACGTCCCCAATTTAACCACAATCAACAAGAGTGACCCAGGATCTCTATCACCACTCCCAAAATCTACAGTGTGTGGTCTTTTTGAGGGAGCATCGATCAAAGAACACATAGACTTAACTCAATCAATATCCTAACATTTTACAGCCCACAATCAGTTCCTTTCCTATTCCTTAATCACTTTTTAAATGCTTTTTAGAGGATAATTTTTCCCTACTTTTCAAGAGTATCAACCTCTAAGAATCTATTTTCCCTACTTTTCTATAAATCATTTTTTCTATCAATATCTTTATTTATATTTTTTTCTTTTTAAGCACGTTTGGACTTATTAGCTCATTCATTGCCGTACATCTGAAATCCATCAAATATAAGCATCTTTTTGAGGATTTTTATTAATAGGAAGGGGAACCGTAGACTAATGTTTTTGAATCTGAAGAGAAGTCTGATTCAATGCATACCAATCCCCAAGAAAAGAAAATTAAGTTCATTAAGTGTTGAATGGCTTAAAATTACTCGGATATCAAGTAATATGGTGCTTTGGTTAGTTGATCCACCTGAGCTTTCCCGAATGGTTAAACTGCAGCCAAGCACTGACGCTATAGACACTAGTACTTAATCACTTGGTTAGTTCAAAGTCAAGCTCGTTTCTGGACTATTTTAACTCAATAAAAACGTTGCTGATTTGAAATTTTTTGAAAACGCCTAAAAAATTAAGAAAATAATCAAAAAAAGAAAAGAAGCATCAGTAACAGTAAGAATCCCGCCATACTTAACTTACACCATCCCAGTGTAGAATCAGTCGAGGAAGGTACTGAAAACTAATGGAAAAGAGAGGAAATAGGAGTTACTAGGCTGCTGGTTGAAAATATGGAGTTAGACAACCATTTTTGATGTTTTGGTAAACCGAAATGAAAAGCAATGGTCCATTTTTGAAATCTGGGAAGTCTGCTCTGACCACACTGAAAATTTACTATAGAATAGCAAGTTTGGTTGGTGAAAATGAATTATAAAGGTTGAAGCTCATACCAATGTTGTTATGGCCGAGTTTGGTCTCTTCATAATTCTCGGTTTGGCTCATCTGGATGAAAAACTAGGCTGGTGCGATTCTAACCATTCCAAGGATGCTTTTTCTTGAGAAACTCCTTATGCATATGCTACGAAGTAGTAAATTGTCAGTTTGACAGATTGGATCGCTTGGCGGAGCTTGATTTGGTATTGGCCAAGTTTTTTTTTAGTTTCTAGCCAATCTGACGCTCCAAAGTGAAGTATGAGCGCTTTCAAATCTGCTCAGGTTGATCTTCTTAAAAGTCCCACTTTAACCAGGCGTTTTCAGCAGTAGGACTTAGTTCAACTACTGGATAAGAGTTTCAGAGAAACCAAATTCATTAATTTTGTGTCCCGTTGAGCCAAAAGTCAATGAAGATCTCTGTCAACCTCTTTCTCACGTTTGTTGAAGGTATTTAATGATGTTTAGCTGATGTGAAAATTGGTTTGGCTTAATTTCTCTTTAGATGCTCCGATGTGGTCTTTGTCCCCTTGATCACATTTTTGAGCCTTTGAATGTGGATGAAGAATAGCTCTGCATTGACTAGATGACTCATAGCTTCAAAATAATCTTCATTCTGAACACAATTACTTTTTGGCCTGAACTAAAACTGAAGTTCTTTCTTGGAGTTCCTTTAAAGTCCAAACCAGCAACTAAAAATTACTTTTTGCCTTTGTGTTAAAGGGTATTATAGGGTGTTTTGAAACCTTGACATGTCCCCTAGATCCTTTGTGAGGTGCTGGAAAAAACTTGGTTTATTCTAAGCTTGGCGGATATAAAATGGCTAAGATACAAGAAATTGCCCGATTTAGGCTTCTTGTAGCTTTAAGTGTGTATCTTTGTGTTCTTGAGGTTCCAATCCTGAAAATCACCAAAAATGGTACATATATGTTAAATTGACTTGGTTACCTTGAAAAATTTAGCTTTTGCATAATACAGTATTGATCAATATGGAATTATCAAAGAGGACATTTGAACTACTAAAAGAGTTTACTGTGGTTAAATGTAAACTACTAAAGGTAACTACTAAAGAAATTATGTTTTACCTTTAGTAGTCTAAATATGCTGCTGGTGTGGACCACAAAGAGGACCACTTGATGAGGTGGCATGAGCTGAGACCCTTCCAACGGTCATGGACAGCTTGCTCAGCCACTCATATTGCTTGATTTAATATTTCCCTCCTTTAGTATGTATTTGAGTCTAGGTGCATTGTTCTCTTTGTTCCTATCTTAATTTCGATTGTATGAGTCTATATAAGGACTCTATCTCTCATTAATAAAGAATCAGACTTTGCAAACACATTCTCTCTAGTTTTACAAGATGTTCTTCAATCAAACATAATCTGTTCTTATTCTACTCATCATTTTCTCATCAAAACTTTATTATTCTCTTTAAAATCTTTCATGGTATCAGAGCAACATGGTTGCATATTCTAAAGATTCTGGTTTGTGTTCTTATTTTCTGGGTTTCTTTCACTAAAACTCTCTTTTTCTCTCAGATTCTTATCAAAAGCTAGCAACTTTCGCTTAAAATCTAAGCTTTTCCCTTAGATTCTTATCAAAAGAAGTTGTTTATCTACAATATGTGAGCTTTTTCGTTCAAGTTTTAGTTTTTCTGTCTAAAGATCCCTCCTTTCTCTCTATTTTCATTCAAAGTTAGCAACTTTCTTCAAGTTTAATCCTTTATCAAGCTTGTAGCCGAAACAGATCATTCTTTTCATCACTTTCAAGCATTAAAATGGAGGATATAAGTCAAGGAGTTGCTGGTTTTAAGATTTCAGTGATACTAAATGGTTCTAATTATATCTTATGGTCAAGAACAATCAAAACTTCCATTTGTGGTAAAGCTCTTTGGGAGCATATCTTGGAGGACAAGAATGTGAATGAAGAGGATTACTCAAGGGATAAGGGTGAAGCTTCAAGAAAAGCAGAAGCTAAATGGTTCTAAGAAGACCAATGTGTTCTTGGTTTGCTTCAAAACAGCCTGGATCCATCGATTCTTGAAGCCTATTCGTATAGTAAGACGGCTAAGGACCTTTAGGACACTCTTAAGAGAGTGTATGGAGATGTGTCTAATCTCAGCCGCATTTATGAGATCAAGAAGGCCATCGATGAGCTTATTCAAGAGGATTCAGATTTCAAAAGGTATCTTGGAAAGTGTCAATCTTTATGGAGTGAGTTAGATGCTTTAAGGCCTAGTACTATAGATCCTAAGGTTCTGAATGAAAGAAGAGAGCAAGATAATACTTTTGGGTTGTTATTGAATCTGAATCCAAGCTAGAATGAGGTGATAAAGTCCATCTTAAGAGAGTCTAAGCTTCCAAACTTTGAAGAGGTTTGCTCACGAGTTCAAAAGGAAGAAGGATCAATGAGCTTATTTGATCGGAAAAAGGAGCTTGTGACTGCGAATAAGAGTGTTCTCAAGCCAATGGACAGAAGATCTTTGGTATGTGAGCATTGTCACAAGAAAGGGCATTCTAAACACAAATCCTAAATCCTTCATCCTCATCTCAAACCCGCCAAGTTCAAGGATCAAAAGGAGTTAAAAGCCAATCTTTCTTAAGAAGAAGAACCAGCCGAGACCTCTAATCTTGGAAAGGAAGTAGCATTACACTCTTCAATGGAGTATGTGAAGAAGAGTGACTTGGAGGATCTCATTAAGGATTATGCCTCTAAACTCGGTATCTCTTACTTAACATCTCAATTAAATGCAAATGTTGATCATAAACTTGTGGTAGTTTCTGGTGCTTCTCATCATATGATTAGAAATGCTAAGTTGCTAGAAAACTTAGATCATAAGATGGTTGGGAATGTTACTATAGCCGATGGTAAAGGTATTCCAATAGAAGGAAGCGACTCTTTGAATCTATTTAACAAGAAAAGTGATGCCTTTTATATTCCTAAGTTTAAGTATAACTTAATTTCGGTTAAAAGAGCAACTAATGATCTTCAATGCAATGTCAGTTTTAGTCCTAATGATGTTAAGTTTCAGGATATTGAGAATGGTAAAATCTTGGGCAAAGGACCGAAGATGAGCTATACATTCTGGATCATTCATCCTCAAAGTTCTCGGATTCAGTTGCCTTAAAATCTTGTCTTTCTTCAAATAATAAATGTGTATTGTGGCATGCTAGACTAGGCCATCCTCACTCTCGTGCTTTAAATTTAATATTGTCTAATGTTGCCTTTGATCATTTAACTTGTTAAGCAGGTATTCTTGGCAAACATTGTAGGACTGTTTTTCCAAAATCATCTACTATCTATGAGAAATGCTTTGACTTAGTGCATTCTGATGTTTGGACTTCACCATGCATATCTAGAGATAGACACAAGTATTTCGTAATATTTATAGATGAAAAGTCTAAGTATACTTGGGTTACTTTTCTTCCATCTAAAGATAGAGTGTATGAAGCATTTTTGAATTTCCATAACTATATTACTAACAATTTTAATGCTAAGATCAAAGTGTTTAGATCAGATAATAGTGGGGAATATACAAGCCAGCGATTCAAGGATCATCTTAACAAGTATGAGATATTACATCAAACTAGTTGTCCTCAAACACCACAACAAAATAGAGTGGCAGAAAGGAAGAACCGACATCTCTTGGAAGTAGCACAAGCTATGATGTTCCAAGCTAATGTTCCAAAAGAGGTTTTGGGGAGATGCGGTCTTAGCTTCATGTTATCTTATCAACTGAATTCCAACTAGAGTCTTACAAGACTCTTCTCCATTTGATGTACTGAATAAAACTAAACCTTCTATTAATCACCTAAGGGTGTTTGGGTGTGTGTGTTTTGTGTATGCCCCAGGTGAACAAAGAAAAAAATTGGAGGCTAAGAGCATTAGGTGTATGTTCCTTGGGTATTCTACAACACAAAAGGGGTACAAGTGTCATGATCCGTCTACAAACAAGCCATTTGTATCTAGAGATGTGCGGTTTATTGAAGACCAAGGATACTATGATAAGAAATAAAGAGAGGGACTAGAGAAGCTAGTAAGGCCATCAGATTTGGCCAACAGTTTGCAATTGCTTCTAAATCATCTGGGTAATGATAAGTTCAAGGATTCAAGACAAAGTAATGCTCCATCAAACCAAGATGGTAATGGAGATACTCAAGAAAGTACATCCACTCAAGAACCATCTCAAGCTCGAATGGAAGAGCTTATTCAAGATACAAGTCAAGAAGACTTAGAATCAAGAAGGGCATATCCAACAAGAGGAAGAGGAAATGGTTGAAAAAGAAGTGGTCGAACCTATTCAGCCTTTAAGGAGAAGTGCTAGACTTAGAAGTGGACCAGAAAATTGGAAGAATACAAGAATCTACTACAATAGTCAAGCGGTTCTCATCCCATTCAGAATGTGTTCCATTGACCTTTTGCCGAAAGCTCATCAAGCGTTCCTTGTAAAGATTGAGGAAAAAAGATTCCTAAGAGTTATGAAGAAGCTAAAGACAAGAAGGTTTGGGTTGATGCGGTTGGAGATGAAAGAGAAGTAATGGCAAGGAATAATACTTGGGATGTTGAGGATCTTCCTAAAGGAAAGAAAGCAGTCACATCTAGATGGGTGTTCACCATTAAATACAAGAGTAATGGGGATATTGAAAGATACAAGGCTCGCTTATTATCTCGAGGATTCTCTCAAACTTATAGAGAAGACTACGAGGAGACTTTTGCTCCGGTAGCTAAACTCAACACCGTAAGGGTTGTGCTCTCGTTGGCTACTAATCTATCGTGGAATCTGTGGCAAATGGATGTGAAAATGCTTTCCTTTAAGGAGAACTTAAAGAAGAAGTATATATGGTTCCACCTCCTGGGCTTGAAGATATGTGTAAACCCGGACAAGATCTTAGGCTAAGGAAGGCTATCTATGGTTTGAAACAGTCACCAAGAGCTTGGTATCATAAGTTGAGCTCGACTTTGATGGATAATGGTTTCAAGAGGTCCCATTCGGATAATACCTTATTCACTCTCAAGACTACTCACGGTTTAGTAGTAATTCTGGTTTATGTTGATGATCTAATTATGAGTGAGGATGATGAAGAAGGTATTGAATCAGAAAAGGAACTCTTGGAGAAGGCTTTTGATATCAAGGATCTTGGTCAATTGAAGTATTTTGTTGGTCTTGAAGTGTACAGATCGGATGAAGGCCTCTTTCTCTCACAAAGGAAGTATGCTCTCGATTTATTGGAAGAAACGGGTAAAGTTGGTTCAAAGGCAACAATAACACCTCTTGAAGATGGCTACAAGGTCAATGGAAAGGGGGAGAAAGATGAGGAGAAGTTTGCGGATGTTGGACAATATAGAAGACTTGTGGGCAAGCTTATCTATCTTACTCTTACACGATCAGATTTGTGTTTTGCGGTAAACTAAGTTAGTCAGCATATGAAGAAGCCTACTGTTTATCATTGGAGTATGGTAGAGAGGATATTGAGGTATATAAAAGGATCTCCAGGTCAAGGCATTTGGATGGGAAGGAATGGAAATACAGAGATTGTTGGTTATCCTGATGCATATTGGATAGGAGATAGGATTGATCGGAAGTCTACTACGGGGTTTTGTACATTTATTGGTGGAAATTTGGTCACTTGAAAGACAAAGAAGTAGAAGGTAGTCTCATGTTCAAATGCAGAAGCTGAATATAGAGCTATGAGAAAGCTCACCAATGAATTGACTTGGCTCAAGACTCTCCTCAAAGACTTTGGATCGAACAAGACCAGCCTATTACTTTTCATTATGAAAATCAAGCTGCGATACACATTTGTGAAATGTTTAGACTTGTGAACTTGACGCTTCCATGATCAAATGTCCCCTAGCTCAGTAGTTCATACTGGTTTTCCCTCAATGTGGTTTTATCCCACGTGGTTTTCCACATTGAGGTTTTTAATGAGGTGATACTAATGAGCTCTCTCTTCCAAGTTTATATTTTTCGGATGATTCCAAAATCTAAACTTGAGGTGGAGTATTGATCAATATGGAATTATCAAAGAGGACATTTGAACTATTAAAGGAGTTTACTGTGGTTAAATGTAAACTACAAAAGGTAACTACTAAAGAAATTATATTTTACCTTTAGTAGTCTAAATATGCTGCTGGTGTGGACCACAAAGAGGACCACTTGATGAGGTGGCATGAGCTGAGCCCCTTCCAACGGTCATGGACAGCTTGCTCAGCCACTCATATTGCTTGATTTAATATTTCCCTCCTTTAGTATGTATTTGAGTCTAGGTGCATTGTTCTCTTTGTTCCTATCTTAATTTCGATTGTATGAGTCTATATAAGGACTCTATTTCTCATTAATAAAGAATCAGACTTTGCAAACACATTTTCTCTAGTTTTACAAGATGTTGTTCAATCAAACATAATCTGTTCTTATTCTACTCATCATTTTCTCATCAAAACTTTTTTATTCTCTTTAAAATCTTTCATACGGCCAAGAAAATATGAAAATTGGACGTTTGACATTGTTATTCTTGGCCAAAAGCATGTCCGGATGGGGAACGACATGGTCGAGAAGTGAAAATGGATGGTCGGGATGGGTTAAGGCTTGAGAAGGGCTGGTGTAATGACCCTCAATATGAATTAAGAAATGGGCGAGATCTGATTAGTGGCCGAAAAAGGATAATAGCCAAGAAGATTAACTAAAGACGATTTTAGTGAATGATTTGCGTATTGACGATTGAAAAAGGTACGAGTAAAGCCTCAGAACGGTTTTAGCATGAGAGTATTTTGTGGAATAGAATGGTCGAGATGAGTGTTAGAAAGTTTGGATAAAATTCCTAAGCACCGGTGAAGTCTGCAGTTGGAACGGAAGTGACGGGAAATGAGAAATCAAGTCCAAACGACTTTGGATAATAGCCATGGTCGGGACACGATTAAGATTGGTCGGAGAGACTTCTACTTAAGACCAATTTAAATGGTTGCGGAGTGAGAAACCGCAAAGGATGCGTGGCAAATGAGTCGTATGGTATGAAGTAGTAAGTTGAGTGCTAGTTGAGCTGCTTGAGAAGGAGCTTAAAATTTAAAGTTGGAATTTGGAAGAAGTAAAGGTACGGGAAGAATCCTCGTGAAATTTAGTGGATTGGAAATGCCGACGGTTCGGCATAAAATGTCTTCGACATAAAACGTCTTAGCTGATCACGAAAATTAGTCAGGAAATAATTCCTGAGTTGTTAGAGGTGAAATCACCTCGAGAATAATTTATGAGAAGTTGCCCCTAAGAACATTCAGTTCCGATCGAAGAAAATAATTTTCCCGATTGTCTACAGTGTATCTGTCACGTTCTGATCCGACCGGAATCGTCTGGAATGTTCGGGAAAATTTTTTGGTCTGGAAGCTCGTCCACGACTAAGCTGCATGGACTGTCTCTTTCACCGGAAGAAGCTAGGATGCAACATCTGAATGCGCCACCTCTTCCCTAACCTCATTCCCACGTCCATCCACCCTATATAAACCCCCTTAGGACACTAGTATTGTCTGTACCTATTTTCCCCACAAGAAAACACTTTCAAACCATAGCCGAACATGATCCGACCGTGTATAAACATGTACCGACCGTAGAAAAACCTGTCTAAACAGGAATTCTCACGTAAAAATTTCTAGCTTTAGTTTTTCCATGTCGTTTAGTAACCTAAGTGTAGAAATAGGTTCGTATCCCATTTGTGACTAATGAAACATGGGAATTCTGTTTCCCCTTGATCTAAGTAACATTTTTAGAGGTCCAAAACTTTGGCGAATTTTCTGTAGAAGCCGAACCTACTCAAAAACAAATCCGACCGCCTAACCTTAAATCTCAGATGAGTCTCGGTATTAGGTTTGTATGAGTTTGTGCGGTTAGCGCCTGCAAAGCAAGAGAATTTGTGTGATAAGTGTGGCATCGTAGAAGCATTAAAAATGATAAGTATATGGACGGACACAAGAAAACAGTTAATGAGAATGATGATTGATGGCATGATGTTCATGTGATATTGGATGATTTCATGATGCATGCTGGTGTGAGAGATATTGGGCTATATCGTTCAGGCTCGGCTCGGAGGGTATAACATATTATTCTTATTTATTATGAATTTAATGTGATATAAAATATTATTATTATTCGCGATGAGTACAATGTGATATGACATGCATGATAATTGTGTTGTACCGTTTGAACCTCGATTTAGACGATATAACTTGTTTGGCCTAGGTTCGCTTGGTGAGTAATCCCGATTTGATTGTGACGGGTCCGCGTGGTGAGGAATCCGTAGTGTAAGTTCGGCACTCCGGTAGAGTGTCAGGAGAGTCATTGGTATCTACCTAGAGGTCATAGCTTGTCGGGTTCGTACTAAAATCAGTTCCGACAGGTAATGTTGAGCTCGGTAATAGGGCTAGCTACCCTCGACCAGTGCGGGCAGGCGGCATGACGATGCGACAAGTGTGCGTGATCCGGGCCGTCGAATTTTTAGACTTTGTGTCTAGAGTCAATGGGCGCAAGAAGGGATGTGTGATGGATCGTGGGTTGTGGATTGTGGATTGTTGAGTGATGGATTTTGGTTTATGGTGGGTGAATTAACCAATGGCGAGGGGCAAGCCTCGATGATCCAACGGGGTAAACCACTCTCGAGGGAGTGGATGATAGTGATCTGAATTATGGTATGTTTGAATTGTTATATATGTCTGATTGAGATCATTGCATGTGGGAATGAGGATGATGTGTAACCGAACTCCCTGAGCAAAATAGTTGGTCATTAGACTCTTTGTTTTGTAGGTAACCCTAGTGGAATAATAAGTGGGTTTTGAAAAATCATTAGATGTTAGTGTAGACTTGCTGCCTTTTTGCTAGACAATGTATGTTTGTAATAAGTAGTATGTTTAAATTATCAACCGAGCATATATGTGTTTAATATGATATGAACCTAAGTGATATATATAAAGTATGTTTTGTAAAAGATACGTAGGCTACTAGTCCTTGTCCGGGACGAACAACCTAGCGGATTCAAATTGAGGTTGGAAAGCCTTAGCTGAGTTTGTTAGGATACACATACTCAAATATTGATCTAGGGACCTCGGATGTGTTCTGAAAGCCTCAGGTTAAATGTATGGGTATGTAGTTGTAGCATCTTTGATTGAGATGTTTGTAAGAGTTACTTAGTTGGGTTTACATGTTCTTGTTTGATTGTTGTGCGGCCAATTGAGTTGAATTTGACCTAATCTTGATCGAGGGTGGTACAGCTGGGACCAGGTGGCAAAAGGCTGAGGACCGGAGTTGGACTCCTCAGAGCACGCGGCTGGTGATGTGTACATAATTTCATGCATATTTATATGCATTTTAGCTTAGTTTCATCTACTTTTAGGTTGTATATATATTGAATTTTAGCCTTAGAATCCACATATATTTAGTCTAGAGTATAGAGTCTAGTTTTAGAGTTAGTTGCAGAAGCATACATTTTCTTGCATTTGTAGGCTTCACTTTTGGAGTGGCTTAATGGAGGCTCTAGGGATGGATTCAAGGTGGATATGGAGCTAAAAAATCATGTAAATCAAGCACTAAATGCGTTTGAAATGAATGGAGGCAATGAAGCTATCAAGGGACCAAAGAAGAAGCAAAAACTGCCAACCGCATCGGGCTATCGACCAACCTGGTCGATAAACACATGCATGTGGCCGATAGCCACGTGCATTGGCAGATTTCTGCCAAATGCATGCCGCTATCGACCAGCCAGGTCAATAGGCGCATGCACAGACGGGAAAAATCAATTTTAGGGAAACTTCTCTTCCTTCCTTTAGTATAAATAGCCTCCTATTTGGTCCAAAAAAATATGTTTGATATCTTTGAGACTTTTGAACCTCTTTTCTCATACTTTTCAAGATCTAAAGACTTGTAATAAATGTTTTGATTTCTCTTATTTAGATTTGTGTTTCTCTTCGTCTTCTTTTTCTTTTAGATCTAAACTAAGATCATGGAAGCTCAAAGACAAAACCCTTGTCTTTAGATTTCCATGTCACTTAGTGAGTAGATCTCTCTTGAATCTTGAGATGTAATAGGCTAGGGTTAGAAGGTTGTGATGGATGATTAGGCTAGATTTTGGCATAGATATCTAACTAGGTTTTGTTTACTTCTTCAAAAGTCCATTGCTTGCTCATTGACGCCTAGAAAATGTCCGATGAAATGCTTGAGAGAAAAAACCTATGTCCTTCACTTGGGCCCATGAGATTGGATGTTACCTAGGTGCTAGATGGCTAAAGGGCTTGTATATAACTATCACATACATGTTTAAATAGGCAACATGCGAGAGTTGAGCCTTGTAATGTATATACGTGAATAGATCTTTGTCATGAGAGTGGGTAGATCGACAAAAGGGGGATCTTTGGCGTGGGAAAAGCTTCAATCCTCTAATAAAGCCTTAGAAAATACCATCACAAGTCTAGATCGAGCTTGAACCAATTACTACTATCTCAAGATTCTATCTTTATCATATTTTACTTTCAAAGCTTGTCTTTCTTGCCTTTTGCTTATTGCTTGCCTAATTCTTGCTTTTATTTATGATCTTTGATTATGTTTGCCTTTACTTTTGATAGATTTAGTGGAGACTAGTAACAATCCCACCTAAATCGACCCTCCTAGACTAGATTTCCTAGTGTATTCTCCTTGTTTAGGTTCTTCTAGATAAGCCTCTAAATCCTTGGACAATACCTTAGGTACTACAACTCGACCCCGTTCTCTAACAGGATTGTTGAGTAGACTTAGGTCTTATAAATTTAAGCATGCTCGTGGTGCCTTCAATTGCCATCGCATCAAGTTTTGGCACCATTGCCGTTAGATTTAGGCTTTAGCTAGAATCTTCAAAGAGATTTTTAGAATTCAAGGACTAGGATTTACTTTTATTGCTTATTTCACTAAAATTTCTAACTTTCTTTTCTTGACTTTCTTTGATTTGTGAAGGTAGATGATAACAAGGTCTAGAAGTGAGCAAGATACAAGACTTCTTGACATTGATCTAACTCACTTTGAGAGTCAAAACTCAAGAAAAAGGAGAGCTAGAGAAAACAAGCCCATCTACTAAGGTTGGGTATAAATTAAGAAGTTGGAGAAGAGAATTCTCCACCTATGGAGAATCAACAACAAGAATGAATTCCACCTCCACCTCTTGGGATGTTCGTTGGTCAAGAGAACCAAGAGCACATCCCATTCCACCACCCTAGACAAGAACCAAGGATTGGAGAAGGAGATGAGCCATTCAGTAATAGCGAAAGAATGGGGATAAGGCCTCCACCAAACCGAAACAACAACTTTGAGATCAAGTTAAGCTTGATTAAAATGGTTCAAAATGCTCGATTCTTGGGTTTACCTTTGGAGAATCCTCTTGAGCATTTGGATAACTTCGATTGGTTGTGTGGCACGGTGAAGATAGATTAAGTGGCAAAGGACATCATCAAATTGACTTTATTTCCATTCTCTTTAGGAGACAAAGCATCACCACGAGAGAAGAGCGTTGTGACATCTTCAATCACAATGTGGGATGATAGCAAAAAGAGGTTTTTGGTTAAGTTCTTCTCACCCCAAAGGACGAAGAAGATAAGAAATGAAATCTCTACCTTCAAACAAGGAGGAATGGAGTCACTTTATGAAGCTTGAGAATGCTTGAATGGATACATAAGAAGTTGCCCTCAATATGGTATTACCAAAGGCAACCTACTTCAAATCTTTCATAGAGGTATCTGTGAGAAGTATTGCCTAGCTTTGAACACCGATTCTATGGGAAGCTTTGCTAGTTTCTCCAACGATCAAGGAGGGAAACTCATTGAGAATTTAGCTCAAAGCGACAATTGAGATGGAGATGACTATGATAGAACTATTAGAAGCACAAGATCAAAGGATGTCAAGATCAAAGAGCTTAGGGACAAGGTCAATAGGCTCATTCTCCAAACAAAGAGAAGTGTTCACTTTGTTGAAACCGAAATGGAAGAAGGACAAGAGAGCGAGAATCAAGAAGAAATGAGCTACATCCAAGGAGGGTACTACCAAAAACCTTTCAACCAAGGATACAAACCTTACAACAACTTGTCCACCGAAGCAACAATGTGGAGAACCCACAAGATCAAGTCTTCCCACCCAAGCCTAACCAACAAGGGTACCCATTCCAACTCAAACAAGGCTTCTGCCAAAAGCCTCAACAAGCTGGTCCTACAAAAGAGAAAGAGAACCATGCTATGCTGAAGGAGCTAGTGGAAGATTAAGATGAGACTATGGCCGAGCTTAACAAGAGGTTTGGAGAAATGAATACAAAGATGAAAGCCATGTACCGAGACATGAACAACAAGCATGAAGCTCTTGCTTCACATGTGAAGTTAATCGAATCTCAAATTTATCAAGTAATTGCAAACCAAAAGGGAAAGGCCATAGTGAGAGAGAAAGGAGGGTCAAGCAAGGACTTTTACAATGCCTTCTTAAAATAAATCGACAACTACTCTCAACCATGGGACGATATTGTTTTCACTCTTGAAGAAGAGAAAATTATTGGTGATTTTGAGAATCTCTTCTTGAATCCCTTTGATGAGGTTGTTGATTGCTTGGATGTTGAATTGGTTGGAAACCCACTCGAGAAAGAAGATCATGCCGAATTTGACGTTGATATTAATGGAAAAAACGCTCTAATTGGAAAAGGAATTTGAGAAGAAAGGCACTCCTTTGGCTAAGATATCAACTTTGAAGAGAAGAAAAAAGAGCCTTGGATTGATGATAAGGCTACTAAAGAGAAAAGAGTTAAGGAAGCTAAGAAGGACGAAAGCTTCAAGGAAGAAAAAGACCCCAATGTCTCAAAGAAAGAGAAATTTGAGAAAAAGGACGAGGAACCAAGGCTTCCTAGTGACACATCTATTGAGACAGATATAAACGGAGAAGATTTCTCTATCTTGGACTATTCTTCTACCAAGTACCATCTACCTTAATCTCGATGTTACAAGAAAGAAATCTTGGGAGTACTCAACCGGAAGATGAAGAGGGATGGCGACTTAGGCATTCTGCAAGAATTGTATGAGGAGGCCAAAACCGATGCAAAAGCCAGAGAAAAGCTTGAGAAGAAATTGACTACAATAAAGAGGGTAGAAAAGGTACTACAAGCTAATAGTATCTCAATTTACATAGAAGGGCATAAATTCTTGAAAAAGAGCAATGATGAAGGAATATTTGTTATATCTTGTGCTCTAAAAGGCTCCCTACTGGAGGATGCATTAGTGGACACCGGTGCTATCTTGAATGTTATCTCCCTAGATCGTGTGAAGGAGCTTGGTTTAGAAAGTGAAGTTAAAGGAAGAGCGAAACCCATACTTTTGGGAGATGCTACAAGGAAAGTCCCAATGAGAATATTGTAAAATGTGAACGTAAGGGTGGGAAATAACTTTGTGGAGAGCAACTTTGTTGGAATGGATAACAAATCCAACCAAGCCAAGTTTCCAATTATACGTGGGACTCCCTTCTTGTTGACCACGGGAGCCATAATTGATCTCGACGTCAACAGATTGACTTTGAAGTATGTTGATAAGGGAGTATCTTATCCCATGTTCGATCTCGATATGGATATTGTAACTATCTCGCTATTTGATTCAATTGATCTTGCTCACTCTTTTTCTCTCGCACTCGTGTGCTTGTGTTGATTTATCAAATGAAAACAACAAGAATTTGTTTACCCAGTTCAGGCGCAAACCGCCACCTTACGTCTGGGCCGAGGAATTCCCTCGGAATTTCACTAAGACTCAAGTTTACACCGTCATAAATCTCTCATCGGAAAACCCCAATGAACTAACACCTCTCACTGGAGAAAAAGACCTCAAAGCTCTCAGATTCTTTTACCCTTTTAAGAAAAGTTCCCAATCTCTCAACCACCCCCAAGAAGAAAAAAGAGAAAACATATTATAAAGGCGTAACTTTACTGTAACACACCTCAACAACCTTGATCTTATTTTTTTGAGCTCAGCTCTTCATTGAGAAGTATCCTTGTGGGATAAAACGACAATGTACCAACCATTTACAAAACCAGGAATTAACCAGCTGAATATTCCTTCAATTTGAATTCCTCTTGGTTTACTCATATCAACTTCCATAAACCCGGGTCACAGCTAACATAACCAACTACATGTATATCAACTAATCTACAATATTCTCCACCTTGGTTGAGACACATAGTGAAACCCCGATTTCTCAGATCTTGTTTCTCCTTATTCACTAGAAACACCTAGAAACTTCAGTAAATAGTTGAACCTGCTAGTTGGTACTGACTTTGTGAAAACATCTGTTGGATTCTCACTAGTATTTATCTTTGAAACATGCACTATTCCTTCACAAATCTTGTCCCTTATGAAGTGCATTTTCACATCAATGTGTTTCATCCTTTCGTGAAACACATTGTTCCTAACTAGTGCTAAAGCACTTTGAGAGTCACAAAATATCTCAATGCTATACCCGAACTCTTCACTCAATCCTCTCAGCCATAGAGCCTCCTTCGTTGCTTCTGCTAGAGCAAGGTATTCGAATTCAGTTGTAGAAAATGCCACCACCTTCTGAAGACTAGATTTTTAACTGATAACACATCCACTAGAGACAAAAAGATAACCAGACAAAGATCTCCTTCTATCTAAATCTGCTGCATAATCAGCATCACAAAATCCTTTTATCTTGAACTATGTACCTTCACTCTTCTTGAATTCCAGACACAACCCAGTAGTACCTCTAAGGTACTTCTTGATCTACTTGACTGCTTCCCAGTGATTCTTGGCAGGTTGACTCATGAATCTACTCATCATTCCCACTAGGTATGCTAAATCTAGACTAGTAAACACCATACCATACATTAAGTAACCGACAACATTACAATATGGAACATATCTCATAAACTCTTCATCACTTAACACCTGATCTTCATCCGCTACAGCTAATCCAAAATGTGTTCCTAGAGGAGTGAGAACTGACTTAGCTAGCTCCATGCCGAAAGTATTTAGCACTTTGCTAATGTAACCTTCCTGAGAAAGTTTAAGAGTTCCTTTCCTTCGATCCATTATAATCTCAGTTCCAGTATCTTCTTTTCTCTCCCTAAATCCTTCATTTCAAACTTGGTACCAAGCTGCTCCTTTAGCTCTGAGATTATTTCCATACTCTCACATGTCACCAACATGTAATCTACATATAAAAGAAGATATACATAGACTCCACCAAAATTCGTAATGTAAACACAGTGATCATGCTCACTCCTTGTGAAACCTATGTCTAGCATAAAGCTGTTAAATTTCTCATACCACTGTCTTGGACTCTGCTTGAATCCATAGAGGGACTTCTATAGCAGACATACCATGTCCTCCTTCCCTTCAACCTCATACCCTTCCAGCTGAGACATAGAAATTTCCTCCTCTAGCTCTCCATAAAGGAAGGTTGTCTTTACGTCCAACTGTTCTAATTCCGGATCCTTCTCAACTACAATTGACATTAGATATCTAATTGACACCTGCTTAAATACTGGGGAGAACACTTCATTGTAGTCTACACCTTCCCTTTGTGCAAAAACCTTTACCACGAAGCGAGCCTTAAACCTAGGGGGTTCAACTCCTGGAATACCTGACTTCCTAGTAAAAATCCACTTACAGCCTATAATTTTCTAACCTACAAGCTTCTCCACCTAATTCCATGTACCATTCTTCTATAAGGATATCATTTCATCATATACAACTAATTTCCACTTTCTACTTTCAAGATCTCTCATAGCTGCCCTAAAGTCACCTGGTGCTGGTAAGTCTCTGTGGGAACCGAAATTTGCACTGTCGATTTTCGTAATCGAAGAAAAGTCAGAAAACCCTAACTTTCCTTGAGGTCCTGGATTTCTGCTAAACCAAACAACGCAAGATCAAAATACGAAATATCAGACGACGAAGTAATAATAAAAAGAGAGTCGAAAAAAGAGTTAAGGAATTGAGATCTTATTTTGAATCTAGATTTGAGTGTTACAACAGGTGATAAGTCGTGGCCGAAGAGTTGTCGATGAGTATCCTAGTTCTAACAGCGTAAGACTTGTACACCTAGTTGAGTCACAGCTCGATAATAAAAATGAAAAATAACCAAATTGTTATAAGTGCGAAGTTGTGAAGAAATTTTTGTGTGTCCACGTCCTTCTCGTTCGTCCCTCTTATATATGCCTTCGTAGGTCGGCCCAATTTCCTTTTATGCCCTCGATTAGAGTGTATCCTTCTGCGGAAATATTCCATTTGTGATTCGAGTATATCCTTTTTCGAGAATATTCCTTATCTTCTCGATTTTTTCATATTTATCTCTAAACATGACTTTATCGTATTTTCCATTTATCTTTGGCGGAAGTCGGGTAAATTGTTAACGTAGTTGGGCCAATTCTCGTACGGAATTGTAAGCAGACTTTTATCGTGTTTTGGGCCTTCTTGGGCCGTTTTCGATTAAGTGAATTTTACGATTTCTTTCGGTGAAATCGTTCTTCGTATGAATACGCAGTGATGCTTTCGTGAAGTGATATCGTGTAGTTAAGATAATATTGGTGTTCGAGTTGAGCATTATCGTTTTGTACGATCGATATGAAGTTTCTACAAAAAAAAAACAAGTCTTTACGATTATTATCTTGAAACTTTAATGGAAACTCCAATGGAGACAAAACAAGAGACAGTCAAACTGAGATACAAAGGAAAAGATGATCGAGAGAACATGGTCTAGTCAACCATGGGTGACTAGACATGGTCCGCGTCTAGTCGTTCGCGTCTAGTCGCCAATGGGCGACTAGACTTTGGTAACAGTCTACTCGCCCATGGGCGACTAGGCTTTGGTAAGAGTCTAGTCGCCCGTAGGCGACTAGACATGGTCCGTGTCTAGTCGCCCATGGGCGACTAGACTTTGCCAAGAGTCTAGTCTCCCACTGGCGACTGTACCTTGCTCATGTCTTCAAAGCGATGCGATTATCCATTTTTTACAGTGACTTCTTATCGCTCCGAAAATTTTCTAGTGAGATCTCTTGGGAGTTATCCGGAAGTCTCGGGCGTTGATTTTGATGTTCTCGGGTTTAGTTGCTCGTAGGTGACTAGACTTTACGAAGTGATCGCCTACGATTGACTAGATGCGGGGTTTCATCATTTGGTTGATAGGAGATGGTCTTGAAGACAAGAACCTCAGATTTGATAATCCCCTTACGATTTTTGTTCCCCAAAGAGAGACAACATTTCCGTGGTGCTTTTTACGCGTTGATTTTTTTTGTGACCTTTTTTTACCCCAACACATAGCCTCCAGTTTTCAAGAATCCTTGGAGTGTTCTTCCGAAGTTTAAGGCACGTTAGGTGAGTTGGGAAGAATTGATGGCTAAAAAGTCCAAGGATGAATAGTATGTCTCCCTTTCTATAAATATGAGAAGTAACTTTCAAAATCTTTCACTTGCTCATCTTAAAAAGTTAGTTTCCTTAAGGTAGTAATTTCTTTATCCTTTCCATCTCTCTCTTCTCTTCTTTTGTTATGGCTTGGAATTCCCAAGTAACCTTAAATGTGTCACCGTTGATTTTTGCCCTAGAAAGTTTACGAGTCCGGGAGGACGACATCGTAACGAAAGTCGAGTTCTTGCCACACTCGATCGATCCTGAGGAAGTGAGGGAGTATTGGCGTGTCACGTGTGATATCGAACCTCCACCGCCTGACTCATGGTGTCCGAGGAGACCAACCTTTAAAACGGATGCCGGGACAATTTTCTCTCCACCATTCGGGATTTCTGCCAAGTTCCAGAGGGGTTGAAATTTCGGATGCCGAAGGATGGAGAGGAGGTCGATTCTTCGCCTCGCGGTTTCTTTACATGCTACGAGGCGCACTTGCTATTTTTTCAAATATGGTTTCCCATACCGAGGATCATGGTTCAGTTTTTAAATCATTACGACTTATCGATCAGCTCGTTTTCGCCCGTGGTCTCCAACACCTCGTTGGAATTTTGGTTTTATGTTACGAACGAGGGATGGATCTGAGCGTCGACTATCTATTGGATTTTTTGTATCTGAGGGCCACAGGTTTGCCGCTTCGGTACTGTCTCAATCACAGGAAGAATATGTCGGTGATCCAATCGTTTACGTCCAACTTCCAAAGTTGGAACAAGCGATATTGCTTTGTTCATTTAAATAGCGCCTTTGTTGAGGACGAATACGTTTCCTTCTTTAGGCGTAGATGGGGTTCTGCGGGTATCATTTTTGGACACTCTGATCGTTTTTCTTTTCTTTTGCCAATATCTGACTGTTGTTTTGTTTTGCAGTCATCAATCCCCTTCCACCGCATCTGGAAGATCTATTTGTCGTTAACAACCTTTTTCGAGGCGGTCCATTCCATTGGGGTTACTTTTCCCCGCAACGAGTTTGCAACACAGTTGAGTATCACTAGACTCAAACTTGGCCTCACACAGTCACAGAAGAGGAGTTAGAAGCGAACACAGACGGCTTTAGCCCGTACGAGATGCCTCCTGATAAGGAGAGGGAGAAGTCTCCCAGGAACGAGCGCACGTCCATTGACAGAAGTAGCGTTGCCGACGACCGAAGGGGGTCGTCCAAGAGGGCGTGGTACCATGATCTCCTAGGTGGGGATAGAAGCAGTCCGAGTCAACATTCGTTGCCGCCTTTCAGAGAAGGGTCCGATTTCGACGCCTTCCTTACTTCTTTCGATGTCTCATCACACCAACCAACGCGGGGTTCATTGGGTCAAGGCAGTATGTGGAGTCCTCGCGTCGATGCATGGGGGTTAGTTTTCAAGTATCCGGCACAATTCTGTTTATTCATATGACTTTTCCCTTAACTTTTTAAAGGATCCCTCTTTTCAGGGTTTGGACGTGATGGATGAGACCCTTAGGGAGGTCAAAGCGGCTTCTCTCCATGAGAAGGAGTTGGCACATAATCAAGCATTGCAGGTCCGCCGTGCGTATAGACGCGGAAAACTCGATATTACCTTGGTTGTAGCTGAACGTTTGGTACAGTTTGCAGCCGAATTTGATCAGTACAAGTAAGCACATAAGTCTTTCGGAGAGTACCGAGAGTGTCATGGTTCAGTGGGTGCTTTCTGGCGCACCCAACATCTCGATTACTTCTATCGCTTCGAGATGGAAAAGATGTCCGACCACATGAAGAAGCGCAATAATGTGGAGCCTTCGATCTCTTCGATCGAAGGGAGGATTCGGGATCACTGGGTTCCGATTCCGGTTTCTCCTGACTTGAAGGAAGTTGGAAACACTGTTCGAGGTGAAGAGGATGCGGTGGATCAAAATCCGAAACCGTTTAGTGTCGGCGATTTTTCGATATCTGGTTAATATGAATGTGATTTGTAAATAATAGATGTTTGTATGTAGAGGCAGTGAGTTCCCCGTTTAAGTCATGCTTATGTTTTTGCTAAGTGTGGCCACTTTCAATCTGTTGGGGTTGGGCGCGTGTGGCTTTGAAACCCCTTCGTCTCGTGATTTTTATTGGATTTTGTTTTTAGTTCGATTTGTGCTTGAGTAATATGGTGGTAAGATTATGAGGTTTCATCTCATATCTAACTCTTGGATAACCGCTATATCCATTTGCCCGTTTCATGTGCGAGTTTTCGAAAAACTAAATCTTTTCAGGTGTTAAGGGTTTGCAAATATAAGCAACGAGACAAGTTTTGGGATCTCGTATCGGTTAGATACTATGTCTGGAGATGTTTGAGACCAGTGTGATGAGTTTAGGGCAAGACCTATGTTTACTCTCGGCTTTAAGGTGTGCGACAACTAATTTTGGCTTACGTTTCCTGTTTTCGATTTCAAGCTGGTTCCGTCACGATATTGAAGTTTGTGAAAAGTTCTCGCCTTGTATGATTGCATCAATTAGGAACCGAGCATCTCTCCAAAGGAAATTTCGAAGTCATCTGGAAGTGCTGACCAAAATTTTGATTTTTATAGCACCTTTATCCTTGTGTCAGATGTATGAGAACCAACTCTTCGTGAAGAGCAGGTCTAGGTAAGTGATTAGTTCATCCGTCGGGGCCAATTGACAGGTGCAAAGTAGGAACAAGTACTTGTCTTTTTTCCAGTAGGGGTTTGATAGTCTTGCGACGACTGTTTTTAGAAGTTTTTGATCGAGTTTGGAAATGTGTTTCTCGGAAATTTGCGACATCTCGTTTTTTCTGAAAGTTTTTCCGTTTTGTGGTAGAATGTGTTGACGAACACATTATAGTCAAGATTCGTTAAAAAATGTTTTCTCGTATGATTTCCATTTCTGGGTTATACAAAAAATAAAAAAGTTTTATTGCTGAAAAATATTGAAATGTGTCGAGTACAAAGTGTGGGAGTATACGAGGATACCCACCCCCTTTTTTAGAGAAGGGGGACAGCTGAACTCCTCTTGCGAGCAGTTGCCTATGTACCTCTTTCGAGGATCAAGTTTTCCTATAGTTTAGTTTGTTGCTGCGAATGATTACTCGTTTGGTAGAGTTGTATCAGTCGTTTCAGTCTCGATGACTATAGCTGGGTTAACGATTTCCTCTGGTGTCGAGATTATCGCTTAGTCGGGAACGTTGGGCTCAAAAGTTTTTTGTATCCTTCGGTTGAGCTGTTACTTAATTTGACGATTCTCACACGTCTTTTTCCAAAGTGTCTTCGGCTAACGGCCGAATTGTCTTCATTCGTTCGGGTTTAACCATTGGCGTCATTACGACTTTTCTTAGCTTATGTTCGGCTAGGAAGCAGAATCGCAACTGTTGGCATCCCCAGATTGCAGCGATTCCGTTGGAAGTCGGGAATTTAATGCCTAAGTGGTAGGTCGGTGGGACTGCCTTCATGGAGTTTATCCATTGTGTTCCCATGATCACGTTATAGAGTTTAGGATGGTGGATGACCACAAAATCGACGACTTTCGTGATCTCCTTGGCTATCACCAGAAGCTTGATCGATCCGTGAGTCATTGACGTTGTACCGGAGAAACCCATGAGTGGTTTCGGCGCGGGTGTGACCTCAGATAAGTTGATTATCATCCTGTTGCGGGTATCGCGAAAGATGATATCAACGGTACTTCCTGTATCGATGAGCACCCTGGCGACTTCGAGGTCTTTTATGAAAAGGTCGATCACGAGGGGATCGCTATGAAGTTTGTCGATTCCAAAGTTTTGTATTCCTCGAAAGAGATAGTGTCATTTGCGGTGTCCAGTGGCCTAGACAAGTTTGCACTTGACTCGGCCTTTCAGTGATTTGCTTTTATCGTTGAGACGGTGTCACCAAATTATTGCGACCCTTCGATGATCATACTCACTCGGCGGCAATTGGAGTCGTTGCCTTTGTCATTGGGTCTCCTTCCGTGTTTTTTGTCCGCTTGAGTTCCTCGAGATGTGGCGTCTCTGGGGGTTCCTTACCGGTTCAGAGTTGGCGGTCTATATCGTGTATGAGGTTTTTTTTACGCTGGTTATGTCTGAGATTTCCCTTGCGAGCAGTTTTGCCGTAAGCCTTGCTCCGAGAACTTTGCAATATGCGGTGGACTGACCTTTCGTTTGGTGAAACTCGCAGAAGGTGTTCTCGTCGTATGACATGTTCCGCGTCTAGGTGTTCCTCGATGTCCTATCATGTTCGGATGGGGAGTTGATAGCGTAATTATGTGCCCCATGGACGTCTTCTCCCTCGTGATGAACATACTTTTCGTTACAAGGCATCTTCTTTTTTGTAAAATGTTATGAGGTAACGTCTTTCGAGGACACCTTTGTTGGTTTATGTTTTTGCGATAGAACTTTCATCTATTCTTCGATGATGATGAAGTCAATAGCTTTATGAAGCGCATCCTGAATAGTGAGTGGTTTTTCCAGAGCTATCCACTTCCTAAACTTTGACTTGTACCAGAGAGTTTTTCTGAGCGCGTCTACTACCACCTTGTTCCTAATCCCGCTGACTCTCGACATCACTATCTTGAACCTTTTCATGAAATCTCGGAGAGATTTGTCTTCTCTTTGAGACAGGCTCCATATATTGATGGTGGAGGTTTCTCTGTCCTTAAACATGGAGTATTGCTTGAGAAATTCCAAGGAGAGTTGACGGAAACTTCCGATGGAGTTTCATTTTAGATGGGAGAACCACTCGAGGGCCGCTCCTTGGAGATGTTCGATGAAGAGGTGGCAGAAGCCAATGTCTTTTTCACCTTCCTTGAGCTTGGATCTCGCCATCACGATGTGGAGAGCCTGCATGTGAGCTTTCGGATCGGCGGTTCCGTTATACATTGGGATTTTCACCTTCCCGAGATCGGAGACTTTGGGGTTGGTTATGCGAGCAGTGAATGGAGTTTTCCAAGCCTCTTCTAGGAGCCTATCGATCTCTGCTGCGGCACTGGTCGCGTGGTAGATCTGTGATTTTAACGCTTTAACCTCTGCCGTTGTTTTCGAGATATAGTCACGGAGATCGCGAATCTCGTCGAGATCGTCGTTAGTTTTTTTACGAGACGGTCGGCGTGTACTGCGAATGACTCTGACTTGCTCCTCGGCCTGTTTCGCTTGCTCTACCCAAAAGATATTTTCTTCTTCTTCTGTATGGGTTTGTTGAGCTGAGAGATTTTTCGTGTTGCGCGACCCTTAACCCTTCTTGGGTGTACGTCAGCGTCTTCATCCGTGGGATCGGATTGATCGCTGAAGTCTAAGTTGATTCGCTCGACTTCGTTTTCTTTTATTTCCTTCTCGAGAGTTGGAAGGTCATCCACGTTATTCCGTGCTGCGATAGGGGTGATTTCATCAGGATTTTCTTCTAATGGTTTTTCCTGCGCATTCTGGAGTATGCCGAGCGAAGTGGTGAAGTTGAGTCTTCTCTCGCGGATTCTGGTAGCTCCGCGCGGAAGAATAGTTCTAGTCCTCGCGGTTAGGGTTTCAATTTGTTTAGCGAGATATTTAGTTAGTTTATCTTGTTCGGTCGACTTCCTTTCGAGAGTCGAGAATATCTTTTTGATCTCCTCGAACGCCACAGTGTTTGCGTCGGCGTTGATCGCGGTGTTGTTCATTGTCGGAGTGTTTTCAACATTGTCGTTGGCACTGTCGCCGTCACAAGCTAGTTGATTGCTCTTGTCGTCTTTAGTCATATCTGATCTAGCATTTTGCGGCTGCGAGTTAGATTGATCTGTACCCTGAACAAAAGGGCACCCTCCTTCTAGCGCCAAACTATGGGAATAGAAATTCTCACTGTCGATTTTCGTAATCGAAGGAAAGCTAGGAAACCCTAACTTTCGTTGAGGTCCCAGATTTCTGCTAAACCAAACAACAAGAGATCAAAATACGAAATAACAGACGACGAAGTAATAATAAAAAGAGAATAAAAAACAAAGTTGAAAAATTGAGATCTTATTTCGAATCTGTATTTGAGTGTTCAGACTTGTAACATCATCAGACTTGTAAACCTAGTTGAGTCGCAACTCGCTAACAAAAACGAAAAATAACCAAATTGCTCTAAGTGCTAAGTTGTGAAGAAATTTCTGCGTGTCCAGGTCCTTCTCCTTCGTTCCTCTTATATATGTCTACGTAGGTCGGTCTGATTTCCTTTTTTGCCCTTGGTTCAAGTATATCCTTCCGCGGAAATACTCCTTTTGTGATTCGAGTATATCATTTTCGAGAATATTCCTTATATTCTCGATTTTCCCTATTTATCTCTAAACTATACTTTATTGTGTATTCCATTTATCTTTCTCGGAACTTGGGTAAATCGTTAACATATTTGTACCCATTCTCGTCCGGACTCGTAAGCAGACTTTTACTGCGTTTTGGACCTTCTTGGGCCGTTTTACGATTAAGTGACTTTTACGATTTTTTATGGAGAAATCTTTCTTCGTACGATTACTTAGTGATGGATTCCCTAAGTGATAAGACTAATCATGTAGTTAAGATAATATCGATGGTCGAGTTGAACGTTATTGTTTTATACTACCGATATGAAGTTTTTATGAAAACAATAAGTCTTTACGATTATTATAAGGAAACTTTAATGGAAACTCCAATCGAGACGAACAAGAGACGATCAAACCGAGATTTGAAGGAGAAGATAATCGAGAGAAGATAATCGAGAGAACATGGTCTAGTCAACCATGGGTGACTAGACGTTGTCCGTGTCTAGTCGTCCGTGGGCGACTAGACTTTGTCTTGGGTCTAGTCGCCCATGGGCGACTAGACTTTGTTAAGAGTCTAATCTCCCATGGGCGACTAGACTTTTGTAAGAGTCTAGTCGCCCATGGGCGACTAGACATGGTCTGTCTCTAGTCGCCCATGGGTGACTAGACATGGTCCGTGTTTAGTCGCCCACCGATGACTGGCCCTTGCTCGCGTCTTCGAAGCGATGCGGTTATCTGATGTTTATGGTGACTTCTTATCGCTCCAAAACTTGTCTATTGAGATCTCTCGGGAGTTATCCGGATGTGTCGGGCGTTTATTTCGATACTCTCGCGTTTAGTTTCTCACGGGTGACTAGACTTTGCGAGGTGATCGCCTACGGTTGACTAGACATGAGGTTTCAATGTTTGGTTGAGAGGAGTTTGTCTAGACGACAATAACCTCGGTTTTTATAATCTCCTTTCGATTTTTGTTCCCAAAAGAGAAACAACATTTCCGTGGTGCCTTTTTGACATTGATTTCATTGTGATCATTTTTGTGACCAGCAGTCTCCATCTTCTGCCAGCAAAACCAAATTCACACAGTCCTCAATTCTCTTTGGTGGTCTTATCTCTCTCCTTGGTTTGTCTCTTGCCAATCTGTAACTCAATTCCCTAGGCTGCTCACTCTCCATTTATGTATCTTCAATGTAAGAATCTATACTCACAACACCAGTGTCCTTTTCCTAGATTGACTCATGGTCTAACACATGTGATTCTCCACCTGAAACACTAACAAACTCATTAGTAAAACCAAGAGTAAGATATATGAACTCAATGTTTTTGCCTTTAGCTTCTGCGGCTTGTCCAGAAAGATCCTTGTAGCATATCCTTTCATTGAATGTCACATTCCTAGATAGGACACACTTCTTATCTTTGAAAGACCAAATCTTGTATCCCTTAACTCCAGGAGGATAACCAATGAAGATGCCTTTTAATGCCCTTGGCTGCAACTTTCCTTCATCCTTGTGAAAATAACAAACACAACTGAATTTTCTTAGATGGTTACAATTTTGGACTGTATTAGAACAAACCTCCTCAGGAATCTTTCCATGAATGGCTCTGGATTGTGTCTTGTTCACTAGATACACCACAATGTTAACCGCCTCAACCAAAAATATCTTAGGCAATCCAGACTCACACAATAAGCTCCTCACTCTTTCCAGTATAGTCATATTCATCCTCTCTACAACTCCATTCTGCTGAGGTAGTAGGGAATTTTCTTGTGCCTAGCAATTCCATTCACCATGGAAAACTCATTGAACTCATAGTTGCAAAATTCTAATCCATTGTCAGTTGAAGCTTCTTCACCTTCAAACCGGCATGATTTTCAACCAAGTTTTTCCAGTTGACAAAATTTTCATAAGCCTCATCCTTGGTCCTTAGGAAGAACACCCAAACTTTTCTAGTATAACCATCTATTATACTCCGAAAATAGTGACATTTTCCCAAAGATTCTTCTACACTTGGTGGTGCAACCCAAGATCTTCTGAACAAGAAAACAAACTTTTTCAGATCTGAATTTCAGGTTGGTTTCTGCGAAATTATGAAGAGAGGATTCGATGGAGGAAAAGCTGGATAGAGTTTGTTCAAGATCTAGAGAATTAACTCTGTTTAATCAGGAATAGAAGGGCTCTTAGAAAATTAACTCTTTAGCAATAGGGTTTTGTTCAAGATGAACAATAGACTCACTAACTTAGAAAGAAGAAAGAAAACTTAAAACTTTTTATTAGCTTAAAATTCTGGATGATCTACAAAAGTCTGCAGAGCAAAGTATAAATAGCCTAAAACACCTAGGGTTTTCGAAAATCATTCTTCCAAAAGGAATAAGAAATTCGACACCTCCTTAATAATTGGGCTTAAAATCAGGCCCTAAAGTAAGAAAATAAACTAAGTCTAAAAACCCATTAAAACCCAAAACCTAAGAAATAATGTCAAATAAATACTACTATAAATCGAACGATTTCATATCTCGGTGGGCCCTTTCGCGTGGTTGTATATTTTTGTATTGCCGTCAGATTGATATATTATTCGACCATATTAAGGTTTCGCTTGATGGGCCTTTCTTCGAGTGGACCAAAACTTGTCCAAAGACATCATCTTCATGGATATTAAACCCAACATGATTTATCTTGAATCCATATGCTTCTCTCTGTCCAATACCTCATGGATTATACCAATTAGCTCAACTTCAGCTCCATGCTCAGCCCATATTGCATCATTCCCTCCTCCTTTAAAAGGATTTGCCCTCAAATCCTCGTCATTCGGTTCTGGCTTGAGGTTTGACCCAGATAGTGCTTCTTTGATCTGCATGAAGTAGATGACGTCTTGATGTTTGTCCTGGTCCAAATCAGGTGGTTTAAATCGCTCATCCTCCTCTTGCTAACACCTGCATTCGACTCTTTTGACATAGAAAAGGGATTCATATCTGTGTAATCAATGATAAAATAATTTTTAAATACATAAACAAAAGTCTTAGAGAATTCACCTGGTCGCCATACATGGGATTTAAGTGTTTCAAACTTGGAAGTCTGACAACCGGGCAAGCGCAGAATGATCTGTTTTGTATGACACATATCTTTCCGCTCTGAATTCGTTTTTCCCCCAAACTTGTTTGACGTTGATCCTTGATGACTTAAGAATCTATAAAAAGTTGATTCACCCTTTGAATACCTCTGGTTCGAACGGTGTACTCCTTGGAGCATGCATACGTCCAGATCATGAACAAACAGACGTGACCAGTTTGTAAAATTCATAACTTTCTGGTCTGAGTTGTCGTTATGATGAATCTACTTGGTAAAGATTCTCTTATGAGTAAGCTTTCCAGAACAATCATCCTTCTTGCCTAATTCCCTTTGATTGGAGAGATATGCTCCTCGGAGTGGTCCTACGTCAAATCTGTTTTCTGGACAACTTACAACTTCAGAATGATTCCATGTTGGCTCATTGCAATCCCACTCTTTGCATAGTGTAGACCTCAAAACAGTGTGTTCTGTACCTCAAAGACAACTTATCAGGCTTCATTCATTTCTTGGAGTCTAGATACTTACGTCGAGTTTGTTGCTTTGGAGTTTGCTGGAAACATATTTCAGATTCTTGCAGATTAGGAATCGAAGTCTTAGAACTTTGCTCGAATCCAAGCTGCTTAGCTGCTCCATCACGTCACCTTCTGTTGTTGAACTCATCTGTTCTTCTTCTGCTGCGTTTTCTTCTACAACCTGAGGAACTAAAACAAGACTACTCGGTTTCACCAGTTCAAAACATGTTAGTTTATCACAAGCACTACTAATATAAATTCAGACTGAAGAGAAACATTAGAAAATTCATGTTCTTTCTCAGATTCTTTCATTACCTTAGCTGACTTTTTTTTTACCCTCTGAACAACCCGTTCTTGCTTGTTACAACTCCTTGGACCATCTACTTCTGAGGAATGACGCGCGGATGGCCTTCTTTGCTGATGGGACTGCGGTATTCTTGGATGTTCATGGTCACGACAATATCTAGTTTCTACTTTGGCCTGCCTTAATGGTTTTCAGCTGTAGTTTTTAGAAACGAAGTGTTTCTTCATGAAGTGTTTCAGCTCAAA